>JAJHSJ010000002.1:66420708-66546027 GCA_021015155.1 Magnolia officinalis
TTATCACCCCGTCTAAGCACACAACTGAGTAAGTGGAAGAGACCTCACTATCCACTTGCCAATATCGGGCCTGAGTCGTCGATAGCGGACCCATTCCTCAAGCTGGGTCAGACTCAGCCTAGTCATTGCCCCCTCACTCGGGGGGATAAGGCTACCCTCCCTTCCAATCGACCATGACACAGTGGGAGACACAGCCAACTGGTATTCGACCCTCATGCGCTCATTCATTCACTCGATCTAGACATTGGAGCATCCTTTGGTACTATAAGGGTTTGAGGACTTTCACCCTGGGACATCTATGGCGCCCCCGTGCTAGAACAAGTATTTTCGGTATCCATCCACGCCATCCACGCCATGCCTGCGGAGGCTACGACTCTGATGTCACTAGGGCGTACAGTAATCATGTCACACAAATACAAGATGCATTAATTACACTATTGAGTTATGCATCAAACCTACGCGTACTATTCGCTCATGTGGGGTAACTCCATCTCTCAGGGAGTCCCATAAACAGCTATCCCAATGGCACATGTTATGATCAATCACTCCTCATAAGAAGAATGCAAATGATGCATATGGACATGTATCACGATGCTATACTAAGCATATTCTCAGTGTGTCTTACTAGACTAGGTACACTAGCATGACTATCAGATATAAACAATAATCAACCTAAACACAAGAATAGTCAATGTGACGTGAGGGTCCATATATTTAAGTGTCTTCAATAGCATACTGAGTCCCTATACCTCTTATGAATACTTAACAAATGGCCACCAGGGCTACTATAACACGCACATACATAAAGTGCATAGGTTATGGTGGTACACAAGTTCTAACATGTATCATCATTATCATAGACATCATTCAACATCAAATTTATCCTCATAACATGTATTATGCAATCATGTGCATAGAGTACATAACATATAGGGATTCACATGCATCATCAATATCATGGCCATTGTCCAATATTATCATTATACATGCCCTAGGCATTAGTTGTCTATCATGCATATGCTTATCCTTATGTCCACCAACATCATTTATTTATCATTATCCACGCATCAAGTAATATATGGTTTTCTTATCCACATTATCATCACGATAATCAATACATGCATTATTATCACTTGGATATCAAGCATGGTGGTCAACTAGCATGTTTTGTCATCATGCATGTGTGTGTGTGTCTATATATATATATATATATATATATATATATATATATATATATATATATATATATATATAAAATTGAAAGTGCACCTGCTGGTGCCCTGGTTTGTCAAGTTACGTGTGTGGTGAGTCAGACTGGCTGTAGAACTCGATAGGAAGATTATTTCAAGCGTCTGCCTCAACCGGATGTGTGGAAGCTCGAAATAGGTAAATCATAGCCTCACATCCCGTGTCCTAAAACACCAAGTGATTAAAACCCTTAAAACAAGATAGACATCTTAAGGTTTTTAAGGTGAAATTTTTTTTTTTGCAAAATAGGAAAATCTTTAAGTTTTTCTCGCCTTGTCAATTTTATCGAAGCACCCTCGATATGATCGACCTGCACTGTCGATGTCCTCGATACCTTAACGATATTATCGATAAGAGGACCAAAATGTCCAGCAACTAAATATTCATCTGGACGGATTTATTGATATATCGATACACCTATCGATATCATCGATAAAAGCACTAAATATGTCCAGCAACTTGACAATATATCTGGATGAATTATCGATGTATCGATACACATATCGATATCATCGATATTCAAAACTCGAGACCATCGAGAGTGGCTCGATAAGATCGACAGGCAGATTTCCGGCGCCCCTGTTTTTTTAATGAAAATCTCAAAATTCTTCGATATATCGATGACCGTCCGATATGATCTGAATTCAAATATCGATAAGATTGGAGGTCCATCGATGATATCGACAGTGGGCGCGCATTTCTTACAGCAGTTATTTCAGGTTGATTTTTAACTATGATCGGGGGCCTTTCGATTTAATCAATATTCAAATATCGATGATATCGACACCAGATCGATTGCATTGAACAAAGCCATAAATTGTCCAACAAGTTCAAAGATAAATCAACTGGAATTATCGATGCCTCGACTCTGATCTCGATATCATCGACATTCAAATTCCGATGACCTTGACGGTTCCCCCGATCATTCATGAAAACCTGAAATATCTCAAAGTCAAGTCTTTCTCATTTTTTATGTGTCGATGGATCGAACCTGTCATCGATGAAATCGGAGTTCGAAATCCGATGATATCGATAATAGCTTCGATTCATCGACCAATTGGCAAAGAGTTTCAAAAGCATATGACATCGAGTCCGAGTCATCGAGCGGACCATCGATGCTATCGAGAGTATACGCTTGATGATATCGAACTCTGTCATAAATGTGACCATTTTATATCCATTGGAGCTTTTTGCCTATATATAGAGGACTTGTCTTTTGTTGCTGTAAGAGAGAAATAAGAGAGAGCTTTTGTGTGTTTCAAACTTCTTATACCCTAAGCCCTTTCTCTCGAGGGAGTTCATCCTCCAATCCACCCTCACCATTGATATTTAATAGAGTGGATTGGGAAATGAACTCCCGCATTCAAGGATCCTCCAGCTACCACCTTAATGGCAAATCATTAAGCTGGGATGCCTTGAATGCATAAGGGAGGAACTACTCTATCTTCCTTATAGGAAAATCTTTAGAAAGTAGGATTCTATCTCACCCTTGAGCCAACCCTAAGCTTAGTCTTGGTATATCATCTTATGTTGCGGATCAAGGGAGCTGAAGACTCTTCGTCAATAAGGAGGAGGAGATCTTTGGCATTGTGCTTAACGAGACTCATCAACTTATCTGTAAGTATCTAGAGTCCAGGAGAACACTTGCGATCATTCCTTTCTAGGATTGGGTCTTAAGTGGTTCTCACCCTTTGAAGTCCTCAAGGAGGCCTCCGGCAGGAGTGTACACTGTGGGTGCGTTGTGTGAACCCTTGCTCTGTGGAGAGCATAAACATCTAGTTAGGAGTGAACCAGTAAAACTCTGAGTTTGAGGTGAACCGCGTAAAATCTCAGTTAAGGTCCTATGGAAGATCCTTAGCCTCCGGTGGGAGTGTACGTGGTGGGTGCATTGTGTGGACCCTTGCTCTGTGGAGAGCATAAACATCTGGTTAGGATTGAACCAGTAAAACTCTGTAAACCGCGTAAAACCTCTGTAAAGGTTGAAGGTGAACCTGATTTAAAACCTTAGGTTTGAGGTGAACCCTGGGAAACCTCCTTAGTGAAATCCGGTACACTCAAGGGTTAAGTGCGACAGCCGGGAGTGGAGTAGACAAGTAGTCGAACCACTATAAAAATGATTGTGCTTGTGATGATTATTGTCTTTCATTTATATGATTTCCTTATATATTCGTATATCTGATTGCTTGAGATCACACCTTATACACACACACACAGAGTCATATCTATCATAATCTTGCTTGCAATATTGTTTATCTTTCAAGAAGTTTGTGATTGGATCCTCTACAAGGCTTGGAAGCTAGTGGAGTTAATTTTGAGTAATCCTAATTTGAACTTGTTATTAGGATTAGTGTAATAGGAACTTTAATAAATCTTAAATCTTAGAGAAAGTCCTATTCACCCCCCTCTAGGAGATATTGATATATTCCGACTTCAACTCAAGCGGTCTTCACCGCTATTTCAATAATATCATCATCATTACCATGAGGATCATTTTCACTTCATGATTAACATAAACAATGTCATAAGTGTTATAAATAATTACTCATCCATCATCAATGCATATGCTCTAATTTACCATCCATTAAATCATATCTATCATTTCAACCAACAACTCACAATCATCATTGTCATGTTACCATACATGTATCATCATCTCACCTATCACTAGGTGCATCCTACCTAGTGTGACTTCCACACTGGACTTGAACTACATGCAAGGCATGGGGTCGTATAGGTCAAGTGTGAGTCCCACTTGGTGAACTAATAGGCCAACTGTAGCATCCCGAATTTCGAGAGTCGAGCAAAGGCTCAACTCCCGAGATCCATTGCATCACTTATGCAACATAGATAATGATGATTAAATGTTGTTCGTATTAGTGCATTAAACATGAATGAGATTACACTAAATCAACATATCATAATCCAGAGATAATTAGATTACGCAAGCGGAAGACTGTGATAGATATATAAAGCATATAAGTGGTTGTAAGTCCCCAGAGTATGAACGTGTCACCAGGTTAAATAGTTACATGTATAGTTCTAAAATTTATAAAATGATACAATGTAATGGCATCAAATCTGTATCCTTGTAACCCCGGCGACGCAACTCCAGGTCTACATAGACCCGCTAGAGAGTTGCATGTAGGAGAACTCCTCGTCGTCGTCGTAAAAGTCGTCGTAAAAGTCAAGCTCCATCTCGTAAGCCTCGCCATCACCTGCAGCAACAGAGTCAGGTTGGTGTTTTAAAACACGTCCCAGAGTGGGAGTGAGTGATCAACTCAGTGGAGCTATAAGGCAAAGGTTAACATGTTATCAATTCAGTTAAGCAGTAATGATAAGGCAATACAACAATCATATCCTAAGTACTCTTATTAATGCAAGAATGGTATGCGATAATGATGCATGCTCTCGCCTGCGCTCCCTCAGTGACATCATCTCATGATCGCGCATGCACCACTCCGGACACGTGTGCTTCCTCGCCAAAGCACATGTAATGCGGTGCATGGTTGTGTTAGCCAATATTTAATTAGGTTTATTCATACAGCAGATTCGGAAAGCTAAGGTACCTCTCTTTATATCATTTACCCAAACAATGATCCATCTAGGGTCGTCAATCCTAGTTAATCACATACGATAGGCAAGTTATAGGGCAACATCACCCCTGATTGAAAAGCAGTGGATAGGCAATTTTAAGTCGCTATGGAGAGGCTTGTCACCTCAGCGTAGGCCTAGTTTATACTCGAGGTCATTATGGAAAGGCACGTCACCTTATCGTAGATCGACAGCTCGAATACAGTGTCTCATACCACCGTATTCGGCTCACGAGTTTGTGTTGCTCACTAGACACTATGGGGAGGCTCATCACCCCAGCGTAGGACGACAGCTTGACCACGGTGTCCCATACCACCATGCTCGGCTCATGAGTCTTAGCGGATCGTTGTACCAAGTTTAAACGGGCTTTGCTTTGGTAAGTGGTACCTTAGTTTCAAGCATTAACGTCCATACATGATAAACATACATTAGGCCAATCGGGTTACTTGATAAGCTCGACTGATACGAGTGCACGTTAAATTAATCGACATGAAGCGCATACGCACTCGTCGTGGCCTAACCACTATCGATAATCACCGTATGGCTCGGATTCATCGAATGTATCCATTGTGGCGAAACTAGTTCGGCCACTGATTCTAGACCGTTACCAATTGTCTGGACTACGTATTAGTCCTAATCATACTCAAATACAATAGGCATTCATATATGATAGTCAAAACAGCATGTGACAACCAATTTAAATGTAAATCTCATTTGAGCATTTTAACAACCATGTAGTGCACATGTTATCATACATAGGCATTTCATCCATAATCACGTAGTAGCGAGATAGGTTACATGAAGGAAACTGAAACTATAATACGGTAATTGAGAATCCTATCTCAACGCCCTTATTAAATACATTGCAATAAGCAACTTCTCATTCAGACATTTTATCAAACACTTAGACTACACATATTAACATACATGTAATAAATTAGTTATAACATATATTATAACAAATCCTTTCACAAAGGAGTTGTCACACATACAACAATCATGTATTCTCAATCAATGATCATGGCAAACACAAATCATAATTCCATATTCATTCAAACATTTCAACAAACACATGGAATGCATTATATTCAACATAGTTCATGTATATGTGTAATACATAGAAAACATTGCATCTAAGTACATGTGACAACAATCAAGTTAGTCATAAATCATTAACTAACATTGAAAGTGTAAGCCCCATATCCTAGACCGTACCATTCCATAGACTTCAGCGGTCTTCCCGGTCGAATTCCGGCAACCTTCTACCCTTAACCAACCTTTGCACGCGACCCTGATTCATACGCCATCAACCCGAGTCGACTCAACCCAAGACCCTTACCATAGCGACCACGCCGTCGCCGCGGTTCCGTTGTCGTAACTCCCACACCAATCCGATGCTCTGGCCAGGAGATGTGGGCCAGCGTTCAGTGCGAGGAAAAAGCTGCGCGTGCGAATTCTAAGAAAATCTCTACGAGATGTCACATCAATCATCCATCAATCAATCCCATCATGTCAAGTACACATCACCTCACGCCCTTCCCCAAGCAACCCCAAAGTCAAAAAGCTCTTACACCACCCATGCTTTTCTTACACAAGCACCACAAAAGTCAAAAAGTTCTTACACCCATTACTCACCACATCAACACATCTATCACTCCATCACCCATCACTCTTTACAACCCTCTCTCTCTCTTTTTCAAAACACTTTTTAAACAACCTAAAAACCCTCCATACGTCCAAGCCTCTCCCAGCTCTCCAAGAGAGCTACAAGTGTGGCCCACCTTTTCTACCCCCTCATCTCCCATCTCAACCATCCAAACCCCATCTCCTCCGTTGGAATCTAAGCTAAGGAAATAAGGAAGCCTTGGGTGCAAGTAGAAGCCGGTGGGTGATCTTAGATCTTTGTTTTCCATTCATTTTGCTTTATTAAGGGTCCATATATGTAGGACCCACCTTGATATATGTTGTATGCAAGAGGGGCCCATAGTGGCAGGGCCCCTCCATCCTCGCCGATCTCTCTCTCTCTCCTCTCTCTCTCTCTCTCTCTCTCTCCCTTTTCTCTTGTGTATGATGGCTTGTGGCCCACCTTGATGCATAGGATCATCCAACCTGTCCATCCATCCCAAATGGTGTGGCCCACCTTGATCATGCCGTTTAATCGGTGCCATTTATTTATCTAGGCCATCCAAATAGTGGGCCACCTAGATGAGAGAGAAACACAAATATTAGATCCATCCAAATCAAGTGGGCCACGTTGGTGTGAGACCCACCTTAGTTTTTTTTCGTGAACACGGTCCGTCCAGCGTCCTTGGGACGCTGGACATGTTCACTGAAGTGCGAACCGATAGTGGGGTGTACTCACAATAGCGCTGGCCCCTTTTTGGCTTTTAGGTGGGCCATGTGTACTGGCCCCACCTTGATGTGTACAGAAAATCTGCGCCATCCATTTTATCCCTCAGTTCATTTTAGGCGTTGAGCCAAAAAATGAGGCCAGTCTGATTATTCTGCGGGCCATTACAGGGAAAACAGTGTTTTCCACCCTTGAAACTTTCCCTGATATCTCTATACACTTAAATACCTTCTATATTGGACTCATATAGCCTGTCATGAGCCGTGGAATCCAACGGTAGGGGCGGATTCACCTGATGCGGGCCCCACACGAGGAAAATCGGGGAAAAACAGATTTTCAATATATATATATATATATATATATATATATATATATATATATATATATATATATATATAAAAGAAGGGCAGCCACCTGCTGCCGTTGACACGCCAGAGGGCGCAGGCAGCGTAGGCGCTGCCTGCGGACGGCCGTGCAGACGATCTAACAGCCACCCACGGCTCTAGCCGTGGGCCCCACCATGGTGTATATTTGTCATCCAACCCGTTCATTTGGTGGGCCCCTCCCTGGAGTGGGCCCCCTCCAAAAATCAGGTCCATCCAATGCTCAGGTGGCCGACATAATAGGAAATAACGGTGATTGAAGGTCTGCCTTTGAAACCCTTTTTGGGCCCACAAGAGTTTTAGATCTGGATGAAATTTGTTTTTCCCTTTTATCTAGGTTTACGTGACCTTATGGATGGACTGGATGACATATAAACGTAATGGTGGGCCCCACGTGGAGCCCACATGATTTATGTGTTTTATTCCACTGTCCGCCCAGACGGTGGAGCCCACAGTGTTGTATTTGTTATATCCCCACCATCCAGGGGACGATGGGTGTGTGTGTGGGTGCATGCGTGTGTGTGCGTGTGGGTGTGTGCGTTGGTGCATGTGTGTGTGTGTGTATATATATATATATATTATTGTATATATATATATTATATTATTATATATATATATTATATTATGTTATATTATGTAATATACCCAATGGTGGGCTTTCATGGGCCCCACCATGATGCATGGGTTGCATCTAAACCGTCCAACCGTCTTAGAAGCTCATTTTTTTGTCGGCATGAGCTAAAGAATGAGTCAGATCTATAGTTCAAGTGGACCCCACTTTGATATATGTATGAGGCCCATCTTGGTTTATTTGTGGCCCATCCGTTGAGGCCCACTTTGGTATATGTATGAGGCCCATCTTGGTTTATTTGTGGCCCATCCGTTGAGACCCACCTGGATATGCATGAGGCCCATATGATTAGACCCATCTTGATGTAGTTAGGGCCCAACCATTGGGGCCCACCTGATATACTTAAGGCCCATGTTATACGGCCCATTTGTTGTACCTAAGGCCCATAGATCGAGGCCTAATTGGATGTACACAAGTCCCTTAAGATGTATGACCCTACCATGGTTTGTGTAATGATGTTATGACAGCCGTGCCTTGGGAGCAATGTTGGTTTGACGTCCACATTGTTGAATAATGTTGGTTAAATGTCCGCATTATGATTCTCCCTAGGGCCCTTTGTTAGGCCCATACTTGTAGGCCACCTAGGCCCATCTTCGTTATGAACGACAACTATCCCATATAATATGTTTAGTATAGTTCCATGATTCATGATCATACGCATCATATGTATGCTTGATATGAGAAGTGACTGATCATAGCATATGCTTTCGGGTAGGATTGCTGCATGACTGAATAGTGTGATTCATGCATTTCGCATTGTGTGGCATGGTTACCGTATGTCCTAGCGACATCAGGGTCGTAGCCTCCACAGGCGTATCGTGGTTGGTAGGATTGGATACCGAAAATCTTGTTCTACATGGGGTGATATAGATATCCCTGGGTGAAAGTCCCTAAACCCTTATGGTACCAAAAGGTTGCACCAACGTCTAGACCGAGTGGGTGCATGAGCGCCGAGTGCCGATTACCAGAAGGTCGTGCTTTCCACTGTGTCGTGGTCGGTTGGAAGGGGGTGCGGCCTTACCCACCCGAGAGGAGGGGGCAAAGTTAGGCTGAGTTTGACCAGCTCGAGGAATGAGTCCGCTATCGACGAGCCGAGCCCAATATTAGCAGGCGAGTAGTGAGGTCTCTTCCACTTACCTCATTGCGCGCGATGGGGCGGCAATCTGGTTTAGAGTCTACTAGACCCGGTGATATTCCAAATTTGAGCTGTATTAATATGTGGACTTAGATGAGGATTTGCATGCTTGAGTTGCATCTCGCATTGCATGGCCTTGGTATGCCCGACATCATTCATGCCTTGCATCGCATGGCCTTGGTACGGCAGACGGTATTCATGGATTCACCAACATGTTCCGCATTACTCTAATACTACATATCTGCATTTCTACCTTGCGCACATACTTTCACCACCCTCTAAGATTTCTATAAGCTTATGCACAACCGTTGCATGCAGGTGACGTTGGGACGTAGCAACGCTGAGGCAGGAGCGCAGAGCGGATCATTTTGGAGCTTTTGTCTATCATCATTGTATTTCCCTTTATACTCATTGTACTTGTAAAGTTTTCGATCATAGTAGAAATGTGATGGAGTTTTTGGTTGTCGTTTGTGGGTTATGCCTTTGGTTATGCTTATTACGAATTAAACTGATGTTGAAAATCCTCCTTGTAGCATCCCAGGATCGGAACCTGCCGATGGGCGCTGGGAGCTGAAAATGGGGTTCTACGGAGGCTGTCGGCGCCAGATTCGATGATCGAAAATTTTGTGAGCTCGGTTTCTAAGTTTGGGGCATGATAAAAAGCCTTGAAAACCATAACCTAAACATTTATAGTCCGCACCTTTCGTCGGTTTGCTCGTTACGAACTTGGTTTGTACACTACGTCTCCATTTACAGCAAAATGGCTACCTAAATCATGAAATAGGTTAGCTATTCCACCGACTTTTCTATTTTGATTCCTAAAACGGATTAGGGTTAGGATTTCTTACCCAAAAACGGATTTGAATTCGACGGTGTAGCGATACAGGAGAGATGATTCAGCACGTAGAGTGGTGGGAGTGGATCACAACAACAAACTACAGATTTCTCACACTTCTCCTCACTCTTTCCTTCTCTTTTCTTTCTTTCTCTCCTAGGGTTAGAGAATTCGTATGGAATGAGAGAGGGGTGAGTTTAGGGCATTATATAGGATTAAAAGTGATGTTAGTGGCCCCAGGGCCATGGTATACTTAGGTTATAGCCAAAAGGCTTCTGTTTCGGGCCAATGGAGCCCATCTAGAGGTCCATTGCTCACATACGGTCTGAAGAAAGTTCCCTGAGAATGGATCTATGCCACATTAAGGATTCGGTCCGATCGGATTAGTGGATCGATCGTGGAGGACCCGTTTCAGTTTAATGGTCATCGTCACTCGATCAGGGCCACAAGTACACCAATGGGTGCAGGGAAATTCTCCTGATCCAAGGGTATAGTCGGGTCAGAATCTGACCGTCAGAAACCTTAAATTTGGCCTTCAAGCGAACGGCCCAATTCACTTAAATCTGAGTTCATTTTCTAAAGTGTAACGCCCTGAAAATCGGGGGTCGAGCATGAACTCAACTCCCGAGTTCCAACGCATCACTTATGCAACATAGATAATGATGATTAAATATTTTCTGTGTTAGAGTAATAAACATGAGTGAGATTATACCAAAACAGTAATTCATACTCCAGATCAATTGTATAAAGGCAAGCAGAAGACTGAAACTGTATATACATGTATGTAAAAGATACAAAATGATTTCATTCTCCAGAGTATGAACCTATCTGAGTCACCATATACATATATCTGTTTTATGAATAAAATGTCAAAAATACAACTAAAGTGTAATCCCTGTATGTCTCGTCAATCCTGGCAGTCTAGTCAAAACTACCAGAATACTGCATAAAGGAGAACTTGTCTTGGTCCTTGTCATAGTCTGGCTCAGCCTCCTGAGTCGTCATCTCATCCACACCTTATACAGAGTCTGGTTGGTGTGTACAACACCGTCTCATAATGTGGGAGTGAGTAGCTAACTCAGTGGAACAATAAAACATAGGTTAACATGTTATCAACTCAGTCAAGCAGTAATGATAAAGCAATATAATCAAACACTCCTAACTACTTTTATTAATGCAAGTATGAATACAGCCATGATGTATGCCCTCACCACACACTCCCTCATGCGACACCATCTTACGTTCGCGACATGCTTGCATTCCTCAGTGCTCCACATCTTCCAGGCACATGCAAAGCATGATGAGCATGATTACCGAGTTGTTATTAGTCCATTTCAAATAGCAGGATTGGGAAACTAAGGAACCTCCCTTGTATCATTCCCAAACATGATCCATTCTAGGGTCGTCCGTCCTAGTTAATCTCAGACGATGGTGTGTTCTCTAGGTCGCTGCAAAGGCTGCCAGGACTGTTACGCACAAAGGTTACACCACTCCCCCATCACCTTTTTAACGGTTCATCACTATACAGATACAGGCCTACTCCATACTCTATACACTGCGGCAAGATTCGTCACCTCACCGCAAATTCGGAGTATGCTCGAGGTCAGTACAAAGGGCTGTCAAGGCTGTTACGCACAAATGTTACACCGATCCCCCATCACCTTATCAATGTAGGCTGACAACACGAATATAGTGTCCCATACCACCATAATTGGCTCACGAGTCTGGTTGCTCACTGGTCACTACGGCGAGGCACGTGGCCCCAGCGTAGGCCAACAGCTTGACCACGGTGTCCCATACCACCATGCCTGGCTCATGAGTCTTAGCGGATCGAGGTACCAAGGTTAATGGGATTCCACTGGTAAGTTTGGTACCCTAGGTTCAAGCAGTAACGACCAAACATGGTGAACATACATTAGACATATCGGGTTACTTGACGAGTCTGACTAGCTTGAGCGCACAATCAACTGAACGAAATGAAGTGCATAAGCACTTCACGTGGCCTAACCATTGTCGCCCACTGAAGTATGACTCAGGTTCGTCAAACACATCCTACGTGGCGACATGAATCTTCAACCACGATCTCAAGTCTGGTACCGATTGTCTGAACTATAGACATAGTCTCAAACTCAATCAATCCTTATTTAAAACATGTAGAGTAAAGCATAATAGACAAAGTAAATCAAGCATGTTAACAAGCACATCATAAAGCATGTTATAAAGCATGTTGTAAAACACTATATAAACAAGAATACAAACACATATGTTTCACAAGTAAGCGGTTAAAGTAAACAACCACATGGAGGAAATCATACAAGTCTCTAAGGTAGTTGAGAATCCCATCTCAATACCTATCTAAGGAACCATTATCCAAGCACTTACTCTCACAAGCATTTTTATAAACACTTAGAATACACTATTTCAATATACGTAGTGTATGTTAATAAAACATGTATTAGGGCGAATCCTTTCGCCAAGCAAGTATTTTGCGCATATATAACATGTTCATACAACAAATAGTCATGGCAAACACATCTCCAAAATATATACATATACGGTACTTTCTACAATACACTATTTCTACATACATAATGTATATTAGCAAACATGTTTTAGGGCGAATCTTTTCGTCTAATAAGTATTTTATCCATATGCCATATATTCCTACAACAAATAATCATGGCAAACACATTTCCAAAATTTATACGTATACTGTATTTCTACGAATACCTAGAATATGTAAAATTCCAAATTCTACATCTTTAATCGAAATGGAAAACAAACAACACTTTGTACATGTGCAATTGCATGCAGATCATGAATCTATCCTTATCTGACATTGAAAGCATTGAAAACCATAACCTATACACCTAAGGTCCTCACCTTATACCATAGAATCGCAACGAATCAGTTAGGTTTGCTAAGCCTCTGTATTCGGCAGTTTGGTAGCCTAAAGAATGAAATAGGTTAGCTATTTCATAACCTACAACCTTCACACTCCAAAATAGATTAGGGTTAGGGTTTCTTACCTCAAAACGAAGTCGGTATCGTCGGGAAAGCGACAAGAAAGGGGTGGTGCAACTTGTGTAGCGGCAGGGGATAGTAGTAGGAAGGATCTCCCACAACTCTCTAGCTTTCTCTCTCTTTTTCTCTCTTCTCACTTAGGGTTTTTCTCAAATTCTTATAGCTATGAGAGAGAGGGTTCTAAGGTCCTTATATAGCCTAAAAACTCTATGAAATAGATTATGGATAAGGTATACTTAGGTTATAACTAAAGTGGCACTTTTCCAACTCAACGAAAGACTTCAGGCGGGCCTCCTTGAGCCAAAGGTCGGACTTAAGCTCACCCACATTGGATCTAGGTGGAGTTAAGTTTTTGTTCCATTAGGGTTTCCAGATCACGCGTGGAGGACCAGTTTCAATTCAACGGTCAGCGGATTTTGATCTGAAATTCCAAGTACATGGATATGTTTATGAATTTTTTCCTGATCCGAGGGTGTATTTGGATCAGATTCTGACGGTCTGCTTGCTTACAAAATGTCCGCAAGCGACACGTGCCAGATCACTATTCAAGATATTTATTTTGTAAAGAAAACAAGTGTTTTCACACTCTCTCGCTCCGGACTCAAGCGAACAGCCGTGGGACACTATCTGGGTTTGATTTCCGAGATGGTTGTCAAGCCCAGCGAGGCGGTCCTAATTCCTTAACTTTGTATTATTCGGACTTCCGATGTGTGGTCCAGACCTGATACGGAGTTTCAATGTGCTCCCAAGAGCAATCAGGTAATGAGTTTGATCCTAGACTTCAGGGTAACCTAGCGATAATGATTCTGCAAGTTTTGGGTCTTGCGGATCGTATTTAAAGCGATTCCAATGGATTTCATGGCTAATCTAGTTTAGCACTTAGTTAACTTTGTCAAATTTCTAAAGGATTTAATCCTAAGTGATTTTTGGTCGAGGTGGTACTCAGATCATTGTACGGAATTTTTCGAGTCGTTACAATCTACACCCCTTAAACAAAAATTTCATCCTCGAAATTTGTACCGTTTCGTACTCCTCTAGAATCTGGGGATAGTTCTTTCTGACCTCGGCCTCTGTTTTCCATGTAGCTTCCTCCTCTGTATGATGTGTCCACAATACCTTCACGAGTGGAATCACCTTGCTACGCAGTACCTGCTCCTTCCTGTCAAGGATACGCGTCGGACGCAACTCATACGTAGCATCCTCGTCAGCTGTACCTTCTCCCATCTGATGATATGTGAAGGATCAGGAACGTACTTCTTCAGCATAGATACATGAAATACGTTGTGTACAGTTGCAAGCGGTGTGGGCAATGCGAGACGATATGCCACAACACCCACTGGATCCAGATCTGAAACGGACCGATAAACCTCGGTGTGAGCTTCCTCTTCTTCCTAAACTAAAGTACTCCCTTCATAAGGGAAACTCGGAGGAATACATGATCTCCGACCTCGGACTCAAGCGGTCGCCGCCTCGTATCGGCGTAACTCTTCTGCCTGCTCTGCGCTGTAAGAAGTCGACGCCTGATAATGTCGACCTTCTCTGTGGTCGTCTATACCAACTCTTGGCCAATCAAACTACGCTCGCCAACCTCCGCCCAACAATGCAGTGCCCTGCAAGGACGACCATACAGGGCCTCATATGGCGTCATACCAATACTTGCCTGGAAGCTGTTGTTGTAGGCAAACTCTGCGTAAGGAAGACAGTCATCCCAACTGTCCTTGAAGTCCAACACACATGCTCGCAACATATCCTCCAGAATCTGATTTACCCGCTCCGTCTGCCCATCAGTCTGAGGATAAAACGCCGTACTGAACTTCAACTTCACACCCATCACTTCCTGGATACGAGTTCAGAAGATAGATGTGAACCGAGTGTCTCTATCTGACACAATCTCTAAAGGAACTCCATGCAGATGGACAATCTCTCTAATGAATAATCTAGTCAGCTCGTCTGCAAAGTTCGTGACTCTGATAGGGAGAAAATGGGCCGATTTGGTCAATCGGTCCATAATCACCCAGATGAAATCGTGTCCCTTCCTCGTCTTTGACAGTCCCGATATGAAATCCATGGAAATGAAGTCCCACTTCCATTCTGCTATAGGCATAGGCTGAAGCAGTCCAGGAGGTCAGCGATGTTCTACCTTGACCTGCTGGCATGTCAGATAACGAGAAACGAACTCAGCGATGTAGGCCTTCATGTTATCCCACCAATACGACCGTCTCATATCCTGGTACATTTTCGTGCTACCAGGATGCATCGCGAGCTTCGAGTTATGGGCAGACTCGAGAAGCTCATGTCTCAAGTCAGGTATGTCAGGAACGCATAAGTGGCCACGGAATCGTATACCCCCATCAGAATCAACTCTCCACTTGGAGTCCTCGGTGTCGCTAGCTTGCTTTCGAAGCTCAGACAACCGTACATCACCCTTCTGGGCCTCAATGATCCTGTCATCAATAAGTGGTCGCACTCGAACGTGCGCAACGCACTCAAATGGCTCCTCCACGGTGAGTCTATGCTTGAAGTCCCACACGAACTCAACCATGTCCCACTCTGCTATCATCAACGGAGCTGTAAATGCTATAACCTTCTTGCGGCTCAACGCGTCTGCCACAAGGTTCGCCTTGCCAGGATGGTAGAAAACCTCGAACTTGAAGTCTTTCAAGGTCTCCATCCATTGGCGTTATCTCATATTCAAGTCTTGTTGCGTGAATATATACTTAAGGCTTGTGGTCATAGAAAAGCTCGAACTCCTCTCCATAGAGGTAATGTCTCCAGAGCTTCAATGCAAAGATGACAGCTGCCAACTCTAGGTCGTGTGTAGGGTAATTCTCCTCGTGCTTCCTTAATTGTCTCGAGGCATACGAAATCATCCTGTCCTTCTGCATAAGGACACAACCCAAACCAACGTGAGATGCGTCAGTGTATATCGTGTACTTAACCCCTTGCTCTGGCAATACTAACACAGGGGCGGACGTCAACCTGTCCTTCAGCTCCTTGAAAGCTGCTTCCGCCTTCTCATTACAGGTGAACTTCAGGTCCTTCCGTGTCAACTGAGATAACGGCCTGGCAATCTTCGAGAAATCTCGAATGAAGCGTCTATAATTCCCTGCCAGACCAAGGAAACTCCTCACCTCGATAACCGAGCCAGGCTGCTCTAATCCTGAACCACGGCTACCTTAGCAAGGTCCACTGCTATCCCATCCTTGGACACCACATGTCCGAGGAACTTGACTTCCTCCTACCAGAAGTCACACTTCTTATACTACGCGAACAACTGGTTCTTCTTCAATGTATCCAACACTGCTCTCAAGTGCTCCTCGTGCTCCTCCCGACTCGTAGAGTATATCAGGATGTCATCAATAAAGATGATGACGAATCAGTATAGGAATGACCGAAATATCCGGTTCATCAGGTCCATGAACACGGCCGGTATGTTCATAAGACCGAACGACATAATTAGAAACTCGTAGTGCCCAAAGCATGTCCTGAAAGCCGTCTTCTGCACGTCCTCATCTCTGACGCGCAGCTGATGATACCCTGACTGCAGATCAATCTTTGAAAAATACCTCACTCCCTTCAACTGATCAAACAGATCATCTATCCTGGGCAAAGGATACTTGTTCTTCACCGTGACCTTGTTCAACCTACGGTAGTTAATACATAACCGTAGCGACCCGTCCTTCTTCTTCATAAATAGTACAGGTGCTCCCCAAGGAGACACACAAGGTCGTATGAAACCCTTCTTTACTAGCTCATGTATCTGTCTCCACAGTTCCTCCATCTCACATGGAGGCATACGATAAGTCGGCAATGAGATAGGTGTCGCACCAGGCGTAAGATCAATGGTGAAGTTGATCTCGCGCCGAGGTGGCAAACCAGGAATCGTTGCAAACACACCTGTAAAATCTCGAACCACAGGTGTATTTTTCAATGTTGGACCATCAACCTTCTCTAATAGGGTAGCGTAACTACTGATGCGGTAATACCAATTGACCTGCACTGGGAAGGTAAAGACCGTGCCGTCAAGTCCACGTGCTGTCACAATCCGAGTATTGCAATCGATCTCGGCCTTCATTTCCACGAGCCAGTCCATGCCGAGAATCACATCATAATGATGGAGCGGTACGACCAACCGGTCGACAGCCACTGTCCTGCTCCCTAGGTCTATTGAACAACCCCTACACATCGTAGTGGAGTCTGAGAAAGTCCTTATGGCAGTAAGGAGTCTCATCCCAATCATAGGACTAGTTTCCAACCCTAGTTGCTTGACCGCACCACATGAAACAATAGAGGTAGTAGACCCGGTGTCCACTAATAGAAAGATTGGAATACCTTGTACATGTGCAGTAACCTCGAAGGCCATAGGTACTGAAGGTACAGTATCTGGTTCCTTTGCTGTAAGCGTATGAACACGCGCCTGCTGTGAACGGTTAGGCTGAGGTACCATGGGCCGTTGAGGCGGCCGGTAGCGAGGTGCAGGTGGTCTGAAAGACGGATGCGCAGGTGTCATCCGGAGTGGTAGAGTCGATATAACCTATGGGCAAGAACGACCAATCATCTGCGGCGGAGAGAACCCGTTATCCTTCATCCACGTAAAGCAACTCCCAACAGGATGGCCCTGTTTCCCGCAATACGTACAGGTCACAATAGGGCGCCTCATCGGAACTACTGGCACCGCGGCCCTAGGGGGATAGTCGATACGAGGCCTCTTACCTAAGGAAGGCCTGTTCTGCATCTCAGGTCGTGGTCTCGCAACCATAGTACCACGAGAACGTGCCAGCCGCTCAACATCCTGCTCGGCCATCATAGACATGTGAACCAGCTCCGCGTAAGAAGGTATACTGATACAGTACATCTTTGACCGTATCTTAGGTCGCAAACCCCCAGAAAAATGGCGCATCCGCATCTGCTCGTTAACAAGGATGGTGTAACGCCCTGAAAATCGGGGGTCGAGCATAAACTCAGCTCCCGAGTTCCACAACATCACTTATGCAACAAAATAAATGATGATTGAATGTTGACTGTATTCGTGCATTGAACATGAGTGAGATTAAGCCAAAACAGCATATCATACTCCAGAGACAGTTAAGTTTGCAAGCGGAAGACTGTGATAGATAGATAAAATATATAACTTATGATGAGTCTCCAGAGTGTGATAACATTACCAGGTTAAATAAATACAAGTGCAGTTCTAAAATGTACCAAATGTGAGGAAGTGTAATGCCTCCTATCCCATGTACCATAGCCCCGTCAATACAATATCAGGTCTTCATTGACCTGCCAAAGGGATACAGATAGGAGAATTCCTCCTATCATCATAGAAGTAGTCCGGCTCTGCTTCACAAGCATCGCCACCACCTGAAACTCAACAAATCTGGTTGGTGTGTACAACACCGTCCCGTAACGTGGGAGTGAGTGATCAACTCAGTGGAACAGTAAAGCATAAGTTAACATGTTATCAAATCAATCAAGCAGTAATGATAAAGCAGTACAAATCAAGCATTTCTAACTACTCTTGTTAAGTGCAAAAATGATATGACATGATGCTGTATGCCCTTGCCAAACCACCCTCAAGCGACATCATCTTACGTTCGCGAATGCTTACTCCCTCAGTGCGCCACATCTACAAAGCACATGCGGTGTGATGATGCTCATGATTACCAAGTTTTTATTAGTCCATTTCAAACAGCAGTATTGGGAAACTAAGGTACCTCCCTTGTATCATTCCCAAACATGATCCATTCTAGGGTCGTCAATCCTAGTTATTCTCATACGATGTTATGGTTTGAGAAACGTAGTGAAGGCATCGCAAAGGGCTCATCACCCGTCAGCGCGGATACAGATCTCACCGTATGCGGCTCAATTGCTGGCCGTCAGCTCGAGTACAGGTCTCACCGTACTCGGCTCAATCACTAGCCGTCAGCTCAAGTACAGGTCTCACCGTACTCGGCTCAACTCACACTCTAGTTGCTGTGAAAGACTCGTGGCCAATCACAGACCCTTGGAGTGTACTCGATGATACCACGAAAGACTCGTCGCCCGTCAGCACGAGCACAGATCTCACCGTACTCGGCTCTCGCCGAGGTATCGACAGCTCGAATACAGTGTCCCATACAACCATATTCGGCTCACGAGTTGATTGCGCAATGGTCACTACGGGGAGGCACATGGCCCCAGCGTAGGCCGACAGCTCGACCACGGTGTCCCATACCACCATGCCCGGCTCATGCGACTTAGCGGATCTAGGTACCATGGTTAAACGGGGATCGCCACTGGTAAGTTTGGTACCCTAGGTTCAAGCAGTAGCGACCAAACAGGGTGAACATGCATAAGGCAGATCGGGTTACTTGATGAGCTCGACTAGCACGATCGCCCGTTGAGCTGCACGACATGAAGTGCATAAACAACTTCGTGTGGCCTAGCCACTGCCGACAGGCAACGCACGACTCGAGTTCGTCGAACACATCCCACGTGGCAAATGAATCTCAGCCACGAGTTCAATCCCGTTACCGATTGCCTGGACTATAATCATAGTCCCAAACACAATCAATTACAGAGATATAAAGCAGTAATAGATCAGGATTCAAATCATACAATCAGTCTGGTATTATCCGTTTAGGGCTGTCAGGGCTGTTGCACGCACTCGTTGCTCCGCTCCCCCATCACCCATGACAGATCATACATCATAAATATAAATTTAAACATATGCATTACATAGTTAAAATCATAAAACAGTTGAGCATGTTATGAATTACAACACAAGCATGAGTTTGCACATGTTCAAATCCTAATCACACAACTATCAAAGGAGATCATACACATAGTGAAAAGAGGTTGAGAATCATATCTCAACACCCTTATACTTTACAATTTGCTAACTACTACACATTCAGACATTTCATGAAACACTTAAGCAAACATACCTCAACATACATGACATATGTCGATCACATAGGCATTAGGCCAAATCCTTTCACTAGGGAGTTGCCCCAACCATAACACGCGTACACCCACGACGGATAGTCATGGCAAGCAGGAATCCAAGTTCCATATTCATTCAGCCATTTCCACAAACACTTGGGCCACACATTTTAGCGTATATAGTGTATATTGGCCGTGGCGTGATTTAGGGCAAATCCTTTCGTCAAAGGGATATCGCCATTACAACAATCATATATCCATGACAATTAGTCATGGCGAGCACGAATGAGAATTCTATACTCATTCAGCCATTTTCACAAACACTTAGAATACACTATTCCAACATACATAGTGTATGTTAGCAAACATGTATTAGGGCTATTCTTTTGCTAAGCGGTTATTTTATCCGCGTATACCGTATTCATACAACAATTAATCATGACAATTACATTTCCAAAATCCGCACGTATGCGGAATTTCTAGAATGCGCAATTTCAACATACATGACATTTACACATGAACATGTATTTTTGCGATCCCTTTCGCCAAACTAGCATTTTATCCACACATGATATAATCAAACATTAAATAAACATGTCAAACATTTTCCCAAGAAAAATACGTATACGGTATTTCTACGTATATCTAGAGTATGTGAAAATCCATATTCTTTATCGCTAATCGAAACAGGAAACGGAAAGCACTTTGTACATGTGCATTTGCATGCAGATCATGAATCTATCATTATCTGACATTGAAAGCGTTGAAAAACGTAGCTTATATGCTTAAAGTCCTCACCTTTTGTCGTAGAATCGTAACGGAGTTGATAGGTTTGCTAAGCTTCCGTATACGGCAACTAGGCGACCTATAGAACGAAATAGGTTAGCTATTTCACAACCTACAACAGTCTAAACCCCAAAACAGATTAGGGTTAGGGTTTCTTACCTAGAAACGACGCCGGAAACGCCGGAAAAGCGTCAAGAAGGATGCGGTGGAGCATGGATAGCAGCAGGGAAGGACGGCAGGGAGATTCTCCCACATCTCCCTCACTTTCTCTCTCTTTTCCCTCTCTCAAATCCAAATTCGTATGGCTGAAATGGGAGAGGGTTTAAGGTCCTTATATAGCCTCAAAACTCACCGAAATAGACTCCTGTTCAAAGGTTACTGCTAATATAGGTATTTCGTCACTTTTTCAGCTCAAAAGGGGTGTTCTGGTAGCCCTCTTTGAGCCAAACGTCAGACTTAAGCTCACCCTCTGCGGATCTACGTGGGATTATGTTTTCGGCTCGATCGGATTCCCAGATCGCACGTGGCGGACCACTTTCAGTTCAACGGTCAGTGGGCCACGATCCGAAATTCCAAGTACATGTAAATGTTCCTGAAATTTTTCTTAATCCGAGGGTGTAATTTGGTCTGATTCTGACGGTCAGGTTGCTTAATACTGATGCGCAAGTGAAAGGTGCCAGATCACTATTCCAGATATTTATTTTGGAATGGGAATAGTGTTTTTCACACTCCCTCGCTCCGGAGTGAAAAGAATGGCCGTGGGACATCGGAATCATCTGATTTTTGAGATGATTGCCAAGCCCAGTGGGGCGGTCCTAGTTCCTTAGCTTCGAGTTAATCGGACTCCCGATGTGCGATCTAAACCTAATACGAAGTTTCGTTTCATTCCCGAGAGCAGACGGGAAATGAGTCTGGCTCTAGACTTTAGGGTAACCTAGAGTCACATGTTTTACAAGTTTTGGGTCTTGCAGATCGTATTTAAAGCGATCCCAACGGATTTCATGGCTAGTCGAGTTTGCACTTAGTTAACTTTGTTAAATTTCTAAAGGATTTAATCCTAATTGTTTTCTGGTTGAGATGGTACTTAGGCCTTTGTAGTTTGTATATAAAGTGATCCAAGTTTTACTACTTAGCTAGTTTAAGTTAGTGTCTAGGGCGAAAGTGCTTTGAAAAATTGAAAGCACAAGGTAGTAAAGGGGTGGGATTTGTGAAGGAAATGGGTTCAAGAGCGATTTTAGACTGTGGGATTTAGTTTTGACAAGTTGATAAGGTCTTAGGATCGACCCATTGCCCTAGAACGTCTAATCCCAGGTTGGCAAAAATCCGGGATGTTACAAATGGTTGAGACAAAGCGGCCCAACTCGGTAAAGCGATGCTCGTACTCAGTAACAGTCATGCCTCCCTGCTTGAGGCGTAGAAACTCATCATCCCGCTCGTGTCTGTAGGTTTGCGGGTAATACTTCTCGTAGAACCGGAACTCAAATGCAGCCCAAGTCCACACATAGTCCACTGCAACAGACCGCAGCACACTGTCCCACCATAGGCTGGCCTCCCTCTCGAACATAAAAGTGGCTAACTAAACCTGCTCTGCCTCAGTACAGTGCAGCATCCGCAACATCTTGGAGATGCGGTCTAGCCAAAACTCAGCCTCCTCGGGTCAGTGAGAACCCGTGAATGTGGGAGGCCTCAAGCGCTGGAATCGCTCGAGTAGGCCACGAGTACCAACATCTCCAATAGGGTACACCACAGGTGTGGCCAGAGGCACCTCCCCAACCTGAGCAGGAGGCTCGACAGTCTCAGTAGGGTGTGTAGATGTCGGAGGTGGAGTCGCACTCCTACCCTGGGACAAGGCCTCAGAAATAGTGGCCATAAGCTGCTGGTGTTGCTGCTGCTGCTGCATCTGCTGCTGATGCATCATCAACAACAACTGCTCAAACCTATCAGTAGGTGGAGCAGCCTGCGGCTCATACGCGAAGAAGAGGATGCCCAGTTCTGCTCACGAACCAGGGGTGTATAAGGTGGCAAACCACCAGTAGGGCCAGCAGAAGGCTGATCAGAGCCAGAACCCGGGCCCGTAAGACCGCCCCTTCTAGAAGGAGTCTGGTCCATCGAGTCAGTAAGCAGAAAGGGTGCCGTGCTCCTCGTAGATCTCTGTGGCATGCCCTATACAACATAGGGTGCATTGTATGTGAGATAAAGCATAACAACACATTATACAATCACTTTAAGCATTCCACACATCTCATAGCAAAAGAGGCTGCATGCTTTTCATTTACTCAAAATTGTCATAATACATGGAATACAGAGTTACATGAATTATGACAGAAATTACGTGCAAGCCAATTACATCCACAACATCAAACACTTAAAATATGCTACTAACTACTACATCATCAACATGAAACATAAACCTACTACAGAGGAAACCAAATAACTACAAAACAGCGGTATGAATGGCTAGGCATCCGAGTCAGGCGATGGAGGAGGGGCATTCTTGTCCTGTAGACAGCACAGGATGGCCTTGAAGGTGCAAGACACCTTGCTGAGCTTGGTTCAGACCCGCCTGACTTCCTGTTGCAGGGCGGCTTGACCCTCCTTAAGACGGGCTAAATGCGTATCTATGGTAGCCCGATCGGTGCTCTGCTCCTGAACCACAGGAGGTGAACTCTCCTCTGTGTCCTGTGCCTCAGGTTCCTCTTCTTCTTCTTCGGCTTCACTCCCATCTTCACTCTTGTCTTCTTCGCTCTCAATCTCATCCTTGCTCTTCTCATGTCGGGCCCGTCGTCGTCGTGCCCCAAGTTGCATTTGATGGAGAGTACTCTCGTCGATTTGGTGAATCGGTGCTGGCCTTTCCACCCCCAGACTATAGCCAAACTCCCGTGCAATCCTGCATACGAGTCGGCTGAAGGGAAGCGAATCAGAGCTCCTGGTGGAGCGTGTAATACCCAATCTATAGCAACACGAATGTAGGTACACACAAGTTCGCCCTCTTCCCCACTTGGTACAGAAAGTCCACCATGAGTTGCGTGCACTCGCTATGATTACTGTATCTGGGGTAGAGGTTGTATGTGAAGATGTGATGTAGTAGGCGAAAGTTGTCTGACATGTGGGACGCTAGTAGGCTTTTGTTCGGCCGTCACTCAACCAGTCGGCCACCACAAAGGGAACGTGTGCGATGATCCCTTTCACGAGCAGTCCCAAGATTCTGTTAGCTAGCATGCACGTCCCCAAGGGTCATATTCATAAGCCGCACAATCACACTCACATCAACAGTGACAAACAGATCCACCCCAACTAAGAGCCGGAACTGCAAAGGTTTCAGTGTATGCTCACGAATGTTGGCGTAGAAGGCTCGGACAATATTAGGATTGACGCGACCTCTGGCCTCAACTAGCGGACCCCAGTGGGCCGCCTCCACTTGCTCGAACAAGTAGTATTCACCAAAGAGCTGACCATCCACCCGGGCTTCAAAGATAACCCTGCGGTCCTCATAAGCCCCATGAGGTAGTGCCGCCAACTGAGCTCGTTCAGTAGGGATCCGGGAATCAAGGTCCCGCTTCGTTCGAAATTCCCAGGCAAAGCTTGAGCTAGCGGCGGTGCCTCTCGGCCACCTTGAACATGTAGGGCGACTAGGCCCAGCCTCATCAGCGGTGCCCTTCCTCTTTACCATAAGAGAAAAGATGGAGGAAAGGGAGAAGATGGTCATAATGACTTCAAAAAGGGCCTTGGAAAATAAAAGAAGGAGAGAGAAAGGGTTGGAAAAGTGATTTCTCCATGAATTTAGGGCCCAACAGATATTGTAGAGGCCTGAGTGACAGAGAATGAAGGAGATAAGACGGAGGAATGGGGTAGGATAGGAGGCTACACATTTTGGAGCTTCAAATGAGAGGGAATCAAATGGGTAGGGGGTGTGGACTGCTGTGCACGAAGGAAAGGGATGGGTGGTGGTCGAAAATGGGAGTTTGAGCGTTTGAAAGGGCATTTTGAGGGAGAGGACAACAGCTTGGAGAGGAAATGAGAGCTTGGAGAGGGAGTTTGTGAAGTAGTAGATTAGGGTGGTGAAAATGAACGGGAGGAATGCCAGGGGGTTTATAAAACCCCCAAAGTGAATCGGCCCAAGCCGCGGGCCCGACCCAGCCCGAGATCCAGAGAGGCCTTGCCAACCAACTTCCCAGAATTCAAAGGGGGGCCCCATGGACGTGTCCCTCCAATCCCCTAGGCCCCAAAAAACACTAGGTCCCACCCTGGGTTCCCCTAGATTAATGTGGGTAGGCCCCCGACCCCGATTCGCTCAATTTCGAACGGTTTTGGGCACTTTCGGACACATATTGATATTTACAGATTTTTGACTGTTGGGATAAGGTGTATTGTGATCTAGACACGTCAATAGACAGTCTAGAAGTGATTTGTGATCGACTCGTGCGATCAGGATCGAGTACGAACTCGATCAAAACGCTCGTTTTTGATGAACTTCGCCAAATGGTGAAATCGGAAAAACCTAGGACTGTTTTTATATTTTTCTCACACCCTCCTAAGTCAAAGCGTCAGCGTACGTCGTGGGAACATAACTTAGGTCCGGTTTAATCAAGATCATGCTCTGATACCAACTTGTAACGCCCTCAAAATTGGGGTGTTGAGGGTCAAATATTGCATATTAGACCCCAATTATTAAATGAATTTACGATCAGGATACTGTTTAACGCCCAATTTTAACTGTGATTGTGATGCAGGGTGTATTTGTGAGCATAGGACTGAAAAGGATACTAAAAATATGGATTTGATGCTCAAGAAGCACGTAGGCAAGGGACAGACTCCAGGGGACTGAGATTGAAGAGTTTACACGCCCAGGATTCAAGGAAATACAATATCTCATGCTAAAGAGGCCTAAAATACGTCCAGAATGCAAGATCACAAGGTTTCCACCATCAGTTCAGTTTGAAACTCCATACGGGGCCTGAGGACCATAAATGAACCGTACAAATCAAATTTCAACCATTGGATCCTTGTGGAAGTGGCCCAACAGACATATCAGCCCACACATCAGCAATTTGAGGCCCACCTAATCTTTGGATATGCTTCAAGTTTGAGTTCAACGCTTAAAATGAGATAGATTAGCAGATGGTCGGAGTGGATTTTATAAAATCATCAAGGGACTCATCTTATGTGATCGGCGTGCACACAGTCCACGTCCACTCGCATCGCACCAGACCATTAACGCAGTCAAACTGCATTTTGACCGAGTCCTTGGCGGAAAGTCCAGCCTCTTACGCACGTCTCCACAGCCCTAACACCGACTCTCCTATGCCTATAAAAGAAAGAGAGGAAGAAAGGAGAAGGGATCTTTTGGGGGAACGTAGAAGAGAGAGAGTTTTGAGAGTGTTTTTCTTTTCTTTTATTTTCCTTTTTATTTTGTTCTTGTTCAAGGGATCCAGCCCATTCATGTTGGGCTGAGCCTCTTGGTTAGGGCCAAGAGGTGAAGCTTGTAGTGTGATGAGACCGATTCTACGGCGTTGATTTATGGTTATGAACTGATGTTTAATTCTAGTTTGATTAATTGAAATATTCATAGTTTTTAATGATTTGTTATGACTTAAATTACAATAGATCTGCAATGGCTTTGAGTATTTCCTTCTTCCTCATATTTTGATTGTGAAATCAGGAAACCCTGTTGTTCACCATTGCCCCTTGGACATGGTTGGATGATGGAATCCTTCCTAACATTCATACATATTCTGATTGGTTATGGATTGGTTTAAGTTCTGTTGTTTACCTTGTCTCATGGGCATGGATTTGTGATGAAATCATATCTAATTCTTATACCTTTCATCTATTTGAAAACTAGATCAAAAGGAAGTTCACATTGAGTTATATCTTCCAACTGGATGAAGATGGGACTCGAAGTCCAGTTGAGTTCATGAATCGACCGTAGATCTTCCTGATCTCTACAAGTGGATCCTCTGAATCCCTAGTTTCCTACCTTTAAATTTCACCAGTTTAGATAATTATTTCATCATTATTCCTCAATTTACACTTGATTTAGAATTCATCTTATTCTAGTTCTAGTTATGGTAAATTTCAGATTACATATAGGTTTCAGTCCCTGTGGATTCTACCTCGGTCTTACCGAGTTTATTACTACATCACAACCCTATACTTGGGGAGTGAACAAGTTTTTGGCGCCGTTGTCGGGGATTGACGGTTACATTTTCTGAAATTAACTAGTTTTAGGATTAGTTTAAGATTAGGATTTTTCTAACTTTAGGTTTAGGTTTTTCTGATTTCTAGAAACTAACCGATTTTACTGTTTTGTAGGATCCTGACATAAACTTCTAATTTGGTAATCCCTTTCTAATTCCTCTACTTTTTCTATTTTTAGAAATTGGGTTTGAGTTTTAGAAATTTTCTAATTCTAGGCTTTCTTTTAATTTTAGAAATTTTCTATTTTCTAATTTTAGAAAATTTTTCCTTTTTAGAAACTAACATTACTTTCTATTTTAGGATTAGTTTTTTTTTTTTTTTTTTTTTTTTTTTTTTTTTTTTTTTTTTTTTTTTTTTTTTTTTTTTTTTTTTTTAGAACTTTCTAACTTTAGGTTTAGAACTTTCCTAATTATTTTTTAGAATTTTTTTTAAATTTTATTTTTAGGAACTAGTTTATTTTTAGAACTTTCCTATTTTATTTTTCGAAACTTTCTGACTTTAGGATTTCTATTTTTTAGAAACTAATTTCTTTTGTTTATTTTGCAGGATTCTAACATAGGAACTTCCAACCTGGTAACTTCTTTCTAATTCTTTCTCTTTTTATTTCTAGATCTCTTATTGCTGTAGGATTTTTTTTCTTTTTAGACTCAGAATTAGGGTTCACCATGGAAGCTTAGGTACGTGTTTATGTTGAGATGGATCAGCAGTTTTTGGGAATGCCTGAGGGTTTTGGAATTCAACGTATATCTCAAGATTTTTCTCCATCGAGAACCGATATTGAGAACTGACTAGAGCATTATTTTCCATCGGTTAATAGGTCTGTATACGATCATAATTATGGGAATGAGGATTATTATCAACCATCATATTCTCCCATGCATGATCAGTATGACTATAACCAGTGGAAACATCAAAACTGGGAAGATGAACCCACAACATGTTATAATGATTATTCTCTTGGATACCCTACCATTGAGATCCAACCAGAAACGATCCAAGAGGATTCATTTCAGCGTAACATGGCCTATCTTGCGGAAACTATAAAAACTTTGGAAGCACTTACTTCTAGTGATAATTCTCTTAGGTCCTCTACCTTTAAAATTCAACCAAAAATAACCCAAGAGAATTCTAAAAATTCCTTCCAAACTCTAAAGCTCAGCCAACAAAATACACTCCAAAGACTACAAGAACTTATAAAAGATATTCAACAAGGGAGTTCACATGATGCGAATATGGAGAACTCTGGAATTTGGAATGGTGAGTTGGATTCCATTAATGATCATACGGTTCAATTTTTCGATGAGTCGATCTCGATGACTGTTCAAAAGAATGGTGAAGAGTCATGGGTGTCTTTCAAATATAATGATGACAACACACTTCACTCACATGACACACATAATTACGCTGATGAGGTAGAGGTTAGTTTATTCGAACCTCAACCAAATCTAGGAATATAATGTGAGGAATGTGATCCCATCCCAAGTGCGCACTGCATGGAACTTGACGATGATGAGTATTGGGATTCAATCTTAAGTGTGGCCCCTGCCAATGATCAAGAGGTTCAGGAAGTTGTCAACCATAATGATTTGCTCCACCTGTCTGGCATGACTGATTTGAATGTGGAGAATGAACCATTTTCAACTAACCCTTCCAACCCTTGTGATACATGTTTGGACCACTGCCTTGAACTGAATGATGATATGATTCGGGCGATGGACGATTTGCTTGATATAACTCAGGAATTTGAAACTACCCAGTTAAGGCTACAATCTGAGCTACACACTTTAGACGATTTAATGCCTCCACTGAGAAGCTTCAATGACCAGAGTTTTCACATCAATTCTTCACATATTGATTGTCCATCTGTCTGTGAAGGGTAAGAGCAAGCGAGCATGCGTCCATCTACTTCAAAAGACGATGAAATCTTTAGGCTCATCATCACAGATTTCGATGCAGGAGACGAGTCACTCCCAGCTGATTTTTTCACATCTTTGAACTCATGCTTGGCACACCTTGTGGATTCCTTGCATGACACTACCTCGGTGGTTGTCACAGACCAAGCGCGCCCTTACTCTGAAGCCCATTCTTCCCCAGACCTTGAATGTTTACCACTAAAGGAAGAGAAGCTAAAAATTGAACCGAAGTCTGGAACTTTGGAATGCATCGAGACTACATTACTTCCTGAAAATTTTTCTAAATTTTATCTACTTGTAGTCTCTGATTCACCATGGGATACTAACTTTGAAACTTTTTCTGACACAGGTGAATCATATATACTTTGGATACCTCAGGCGAATCAACGACAAATTTTTACTGAGGTACATAAGTTTCTCTGGCCATTCATGCTCCAGGGCATCAAAGCCTATTGCAAAAAGGGCATTTGGATGATCTTGTTGAGAAACCTACCGAGAAATTTATCACGATATTGGCCAGAAGAGGAACCGTGCGGCATGATCGAGTAGCTTTTCCCTTGCTTTCATAGGACTAGGTTAGTTTGCTTTCTACACTGTTTTAGAATAGTTTGCTTTGTTTAGTCTCTCTTCTGCTGACTTGCTCTCACACTGCGATCTTTGGAAAGAGCCTCTTGAGTCCTTCGTCCAGGTATTATCTTTCCATCACTTCTCTTTCAATATCATTGTCTCATGTGCATTGCATGCTCATATCTTATACATTGAGGACAATGTAGATTTTAGGTTGGGGGTGGGAGATTAGGTACCTAATCTCCGTTTTCTTGGTCTTGAACAAAAACTGTGAAAATTTTTAAATTTTTTCTGGAAATTCATGTGAATTCAAAGTGATTTTGACAGTCATCATTGATGTAAAACTATAAGATACGGAGTGTTGGGGATTCATGGCTCTTGGATTTAGTTGTCTGATAGATTTCACAGTTGAGTTCGACTTATCAATCCATAATTAGAAGTTTAAACATTGATTGAATCAGGATTTCACATGTCGCATCTCGTTTACACATTGAGGTTTCAGTTCAATTTTGAAGGATTAACTTGGTAATAACTAAGCATGAAAGGAACCAACCTGAGAAAACTTATCATCATGTTGATAAAGATGAATTGAAAGGCTTGAGTGAATGGTCTTTGCAATAGGTTTGCTCCCTATAGGTGAAGGTTGATTCCCCGAGAATGATAGTCGGAAAGGGCTAGGTGAATGGTCTTTACCATAGGTCTGCTCCCTATAGGTGAGGATTTAATTCCCCTCATTGGCAATACTTTGAATGGAAAATTCAAAAGCTAGAAGAATGAAAAGATGATCTGTGAGGTAAGTTTTGGTTTAAGTCTTGGTTATCATGAATTCTCTTGTTGGTTACCAATGATATCCTGAAATAGAGAAGTGAATTTTAATGATGATAAGCCAAGATTACACAGTACACCTATGGAACTCGATGTTTAAATTTAATGGATTGATACTTTGAACATGACTATAACATGACTATAAAGTTTACCATGCACTCAAGTCTAAGAGAGATTAATGCTCAACATTTACGAGTCTTAGAAGTCTCGTCTCTGGATTATTTTTCTAAAATCACTCGGGTTTACAGATATTTTCCTATAAGTCTCAACTTATTTTTCACATACTTTGCTCGAGACTAGCAAAATGTTGGTTGGGGGTTGTGTTGAGGGTCAAATATTGCATATTAGACCCCAATTATTAAATGGATTTACGAGCAGGATACTGTTTAACGCCCGATTTTAACTGTGTTTGTGATGCAGGGTGTATTTGCGAGCATAAGACTGAAAAGGATACTAAAAATATGGATTTGATGCTCAAGAAGCACATAAGCAAGGGACGGACTCCAGGGGACTGAGATTGAAGAGTTTACACGCCCAGGATTCAATGAAATACAATATCTCATGCTAAAGAGGCCTAAAATACGTCCATAATGCAAGATCACAAGGTTTCCACCATCAGTTCAGCTTGAAACTCCATACGGGGCCTGAGGACCATAAATGAACTGTACAAATCAAATTTCAACTATTGGATCCTTGTGGAAGTGGCCCAACAGACATATCAGCCCACACATCAGCAATTTGAGGCCCACCTAATCTTTGGATATGCTTCAAGTTTGAGTTCAACGCTTAAAATGAGATAAATTAGCAGATGGTCGGAGTAGATTTTATAAAATCATCAAGGGACTCATCTTATGTGATCGGCGTACACACAGTCCACGTCCACTCGCGTCGCACCAGACCATTAACGCAGTCAAACTGCGTTTTGACCGAGTATATTTCAAAAACGGCAACTGCCGTGTTCTCGCCAGCGAACAGAGGCTGCGGGTGATGCTTGTGGCCCACCACTGTGGCGTGGGGACCTGATCCGGACCGTCCATCAGACTTCTACGGCCCATATCACTAAGGCCTAACAGACAGAATTTGAACAAGACAAAGGAAATTGGATCTCAGCCGTTTAAATGTCGGACGGACGGCTGAATCGGAAACCCGTGGTTCACATTAAAACTGAACCAAAACTGTCCTTTCCCGACCTAAATTTCAAGGGGAACACGGTGGACGGAGTGGATTTCTTAAAATAACGAGTACGCAGTCCCTGTTACAATCGGATGCTGTCCGCATTTTATGGGCAATTGTGGGTCACCCTCATGGGCTGTCTTTCCAATCCAGACCAACCATCAGGAGCGGGGCCCAATCTCGATCAACCCCTCGTTTGTTTCACGGAAATCAGGGCTTACTTGGAGACACAAGTTCTGCCACAAATTGACTGTGCGCAGGAAGGATTTCGTATGAAAAACAGCAACTTCCGTTCCTATTACGCAATTGCGCAGAGTCCTTGGTGGAAGGTCCAGCCTCTTACGCACGTCTCCACAGCCCTAACACCGACTCTCCTATGCCTATAAGAGAAAGAGAGGAAGAAAGGAGAAGGGATCTTTTGGGGGAACGTAGAAGAGAGAGAGTTTTGAGAGTGTTTTTCTTTTATTTTCTTTTCCTTTTTATTTTGTTCTTGTTCAAGGGATCCAGCCATTCATGTTGGGCTGAGCCTCTTGGCTAGGGCCAGGAGGTGAAGCTTGTAGTGTGATGGGACTGATTCTACGGCGTTAATTTATGGTTATGAACTGATGTTTGATTCTAGTTTGATTAATTGAAATATTCATAGTTTTTAATGATTTGTTGTGACTTAAATTACAATACATCTGCGATGGCTTTGAGTATTTCCTTCTTCCTCATATTTTGATTGTGAAATCAGGAAACCCTGTTGTTCACCATTGCCCCTTGGACATGGTTGGATGATGGAATCCTTCCTAACATTCATACATCTTCTGATTGGTTATGGATTGGTTTAAGTTCTGTTGTTTACCTTGTCTCTTGGGCATGGATTTGTGATGAAATCATATCTAATTCTTATACTTTTCATCTATTTGAAAACTAGATCAAAAGGAAGTTCACATTGATTTTTAGGTTATATCTTCCAACTGGATGAAGATGGGACTCGAAGTCCAATTGAGTTCATGAATCGACCGTAGATCTCCCTGATCTCTACAAGTGGATCCTCTGAATCCCTAGTTTCCTACCTTTAAATTTCACCAGTTTAGATAATTATTTCATCATTATTCCTCAATTTACACTTGATTTAGAATTCATCTTATTCTAGTTCTAGTTCTGGTAAATTTCAGATTACGTACAGGTTTCAGTCCCTGTGGATTCGACCTCGGTCTTACCGAGTTTATTACTACATCACAACCCTATACTTGGGGAGTGAACAGGTCGAGCATGAACTCAACTCCGGAGTTCCAATGCATCACTTATGCAACATAGATAATGATGATTAAATGTTGTCTGTGTTAGAGCAATAAACATGAGTGAGATTATACCAAAACAATAATTCATACTCTAGATCAATTGTATAAAGGCAAGCGGAAGACTGAAACTGTATATACATGTATGTAAAAGATACAAAATCATTTCATTCTCCAGAGTATGAACCCATCTGAGTCACCATATACATATATCTGTTTTATGAACAAAATGTAAAAAATACAACTAAAGTGTAATCCCTGTATGTCTCGTCAATCCTGGCAGTCTAGTCAAAACCACCAGAATACTGCATTAAGGAGAACTCGTCCTAGTCCTCGTCATAGTCCGACTCACCCTCCTGAGTCGTCATCTCATCTACACCTGATACAGAGTCTGGTTGGTGTGTACAACACCGTCCCGTAACGTGGGAGTGAGTAGCTAACTCAGTGGAACAATAAAGCATGGGTTAACATGTTATCAACTCAGTCAAGCAGTAATGATAAAGCAGTATAATCAAACACTCCTAACTACTCTTATTAATGCAAGTATGAATGCAGTCATGATGTATGCCCTCACCACACACTCCCTCGTGCGACACCATCTTACGTTCGCTGCATGCTTGCATTCCTCAGTGCTCCACATCTTCCAGGCACATGCAATGCATGATGAGCATGATTACCGAGTTGTTATTAGTCCATTTCAAACAGCAGGATTGGGAAACTAAGGTACCTCCCTTGTATCATTCCCAAACTGATCCATTTTAGGGTCGTCAGTCCTAGTTAATCTTAGATGATGGTATGTTTTCTAGGTCGCTGCAAAGGCTGCCAGGGCTGTTACGCACAAAGGTTACACCACTCCCCCATCACCTTTTTAACGGTTCATCACTATACAGATACAGGCCTAGTCCATACTCTATACACTGTGGCAAGACTCGTCACCTCACCGCAAATTCAGAGTATGCTCGAGGTCACTACAAAGGGCTGTCAGGGCTGTTATGCACAAAGGTTACACCGCTCCCCCATCACCTTATCAATGTAGGCCGACAACACGAATATAGTGTCCCATACCACCATAATTGGCTCACGAGTCTGGTTGCTCACTGGTCACTACGAGGAGGCACGTGGCCCCAGCGTAGGCCGACAGCTCGACCACGGTGTCCCATACCAGCATGCCCGACTCATGAGTCTTAGCGGATCGAGGTACCATGGTTAACGGGATTCCATTGGTAAGTTTGGTACCCTAGGTTCAAGCAGTAGCGACCAAACCTGGTGAACATACATTAGACATATCGGGTTACTTAACGAGTCTGACTAGCTCGAGCGCACAATTAACTGAACGACATGAAGTGCATAAGCACTTCGCGTGGCCTAACCACTGTCGCCCACTGAAGTACGACTCAGGTTCGTCAAACACATCCTACGTGGCGACATGAATCCTCAACCACGATCTCAAGTCTGGTACCGATTGTCTGGACTATAGACATAGTCCCAAACTCAATCAATCCTTATTTAAAACATGTAGAGTAAAGCATAATAGACAAAGTAAATGAAGCATGTTAACAAACACATCATAAAGCATGTTATAAAGCATGTTGTAAAATACTATATAAACAAGAATACAAACACATATGTTTCACAAGTAAGCGGTTAAAGTAAACAACCACATGGAGGAAATCATATAGGTCTCTAAGGTAGTTGAGAATCCCATCTCAATACCTATCTAAGGCACCATTATCCAAGGACTTACTCTCACAAGCATTTTTACAAACACTTAGAATACACTATTTCAACATATGTAGTGTATGTTAATAAAACATGTATTAGGGCGAATCCTTTCGCCAAGCAAGTATTTTACGCATATATAACATGTTCATACAACAAATAATCATGGCAAACGCATCTCCGAAATATATACATATACAGTACTTTCTACAATACACTATTTCTACATACATAGTGTATATTAACAAACATATATTAGGGCAAATCTTTTCACTAAATAAGTATTTTATCCATATACCATATATTCCTACAACAAATAATCATGACAAACACATTTCCAAAATTTATACGTGTACGGTATTTCTACGAATATCTAGAATATGTAAAATTCCATATTCTACATCTTTAATCGAAATGGAAAACAAACAGCACTTTGTACATGTGCAATTGTTTGCAGATCATGAATCTTATCTGACATTGAAAGCGTTAAAAACCGTAACCTATACACCTAAAGTCCTCACTTTATACTTTAGAATTGCAACGAATCAACTAAGTTTGCTAAGCCTCCGTATTCGGCAGTTTGGTAGCCTAAAGAATGAAATAGGTTAGCTATTTTATAACCTACAACCTTCACACCCCAAAATAGATTAGAGTTAGGGTTTCTTACCTCAAAACGAAGTCGGTATCACCGGAAAAGCGACAAGAAAGGGGTGGTGCAGCTTGTGTAGCGGCAGGGGATAGTAGTAGGAAGGATCTCCCACAACTCTCTAGCTTTCTCTCTCTTTTTCTCTCTTCTCACTTAGGGTTTTTCTCAAATTCGTATGGCTATGAGAGAGAGGGTTCTAAGGTCCTTATATAGCCTAAAAACTCTTTGAAATAGACTTATGGACAAGGTATACTTAGGTTATAACCAAAGCGGCACTTTTCCAGCTCAACGGAGGACTTCTGGCGGGCCTCCTTGATCCAAAGGTCGGACTTAAGCTCACCCACCTTGGATCTAGGTGGAGTTAAGTTTTCGTTTCAGTAGGGTTTCCAGATCACGCGTGGCGGACCAGTTTCAGTTCAACGGTCAGCAGATTTCGATCTGAAATTCCAAGTACATGGATATGTTTATGAAATTTTTCCTGATCCGAGGGTGTATTTGGGTCAGATTCTGACGGTCTGGTTGTTTACAAAATGTCCGCAAGCGACACGTGCCAGATCACTATTCAAGATATTTATTTTGTAAAGAAAACAAGTGTTTTCACACTCTCTCGCTCCGGACTCAAGCGAACAGCCGTGGGACATTGTCTGAGTTTGATTTTTGAGATGGTAGTCAAGCCCAGCGAGGCGGTCCTAATTCCTTAACTTCGTATTATTCGGACTCCCGATGTGCGGTCCAGACCTGATACGGAGTTTTACTGTGCTCCCAAGAGCAGTCAGGTAATGAGTTTGATCCTAGACTTCAGGGTATCCTAGCGACAATGATTCTACAAGGTTTGGGTCTTGCAGATCGTATTTAAAGCGATTCCAATGGATTTCATGGCTAATCTAATTTAGCACTTAGTTAACTTTGTCAAATTTCTAAAGGATTTAATCCTAAGTGATTTTTGGTCGAGGTGGTACTCAGACCATTGTACAGAATTTTTTGAGTTATTACATAAAGATATTCGCATTTCTCACACACTTTACTTAGAGTTTTAGTTGTGCGTTTCTAGATTTTATTCGGGCTCGATTCCCGCGATGGTTGTCAAGTCCCGTAAGGTGGTCATAACCATATAGTTTCGGGGTTATTGGTCTTTCGACACGTGGTCCAAGTCCGATACGGAGTTTCAATGTGTTCCCGAGAACAACTGGGTTTTGAGATTTCTCCTAGGTTTTTAGGTAATGTAGAGTTACGATTTTACTGGTTTTGGGTCTTGCAGTTCGTATAGAAAGCGGTTCAAGTTAATCTACTAATTAATTTAGTTTAGTACTTAATTAATTTTTGTCTAATCTCTACATAATTCGATCCTTAGTGATTTCTACCTGAGGTGGTACTTGGGTCTTTGTATGAATTTTTCTGAGACGTTACAATCTACCCCCCTTAAAGAAAAATTTTGTCCTCGAAATTATTACATTTTCGTACTCCTTGAGAATCTGAGGGTAGTTCTTACGAACCTCGACTTCTGTTTCCCAAGTAGTCCTTCCTCGGTGTGGTGTGTTCATAGTACCTTCACAAGCGGAATAACTTTACTGCACAACACCTGTTTCTTCTTGTATAGAATACGTGTCGGTCGTAGTACATAAGTATCGTCTTCGCTCAACTGTACCTACTCCCATTTGATAATGTGGGAAAGATCGGTAACATATTTCTTCAGCATCCATACATGAAATACGTTGTGCACGCCTGCGAGTGATGTGTGCAAAGCAAGGCGGTATGCTACCACACCCACTTAATCTAAAATCTGAAATGGATTGATAAATCATCGCGTGAGTTTCTCCTTCTTGCAAAATCAAATGACTCCCTTCATGGGGGAAACCTTAAGAAACACATGGTCCCCGACCTCAAACTTTAGCTGTCGCCGTCTTGTATCGGCGTAACTCTTCTGTTTACTCTATGCTGCAAGAAGTCAACGCCTGATAATGTTGATCTTCTTTGAGGTCACCTCCACTAACTCTGGGCCAATCAAACTCTTCTCGCCAGCCTCTGCCTAGCAATGCGGTCCTCTACATGGGCGCCCATACAATGCTTCATAGGGAACCATGTCAATGCTCGCCTGAAAGCTGTTGTATAAGCGAACTCAGCATAGGGAAGACAGTCATCCCAACTGTATTTGAAATCGAACACACATGCCCGCAGCATATCTTCTAACACCTGATTCACCCGTTCTGTCTGCCCATCCATTTGTGGGTGGAATGCGGTACCGAACTTCTATTTCACACCCATCGCTTCCTGGATATGAGTCCAGAAGATAGATGTGAATCGTGTGTCTCGATCAGACATGATCTCCATAGGCACTCCATGCAGACGTACTATCTCCTTGATATATAACCTGACCAAATCGTCTACTGAGTTTGAGACTCTAATCGGGAGGAAATAAGTCAATTTCGTCAATCGGTCCACAATCGCCCAAATGGAGTTATGTCCCTTCCTCGTCTTCGGTAACCCTAAGATGAAATCCATAGAAATGAAATCCCATTTTTATTCAGCTATGGGCATGGGCTGAAGTAAACCAGGAGGTCGATGATGTTCGGCCTTGACCTGCTAGCACGTAAGATAATGGGACACAAAATCTGTTATATGGGCCTTCATGTTGTCCCACCAGTACGAACGCTTCATATCTCGATACATCTTCGTACTACCAGGTGCATCGCTATCTTTGAATTGTGAGGAGCTTCGAAAACTTTCCTGCTCAAGTTATGAAGATTTGGGACGCATAGGCGGCCACGATAACGTAAACCCCCATCCATACCAACTCTCCATTCCGAATCTTCATCGTCACTAGCACACTTTCTCAACTCTGCCAACCCTTCATCTTCCTTCTGAGCCACAATGATTCGGTCATTGAGTGGCCATACACGAATATGTGCGACGTTCTCGAACGACTCCTTTAATGTAAGCCTCTGCTCAAAATCTCGAACAAATTCTACCATATTCCATTCCCCTATCATCAGCGGAGCTGAAAATGCTATCGTCTTCTTGCGGCTCAACGCGTCTGTCACAAGTTTGGCCTTGCCAAGATGGTAGGAGACCTCAAACTTGAAGTCTTTCAAGGTTTCCATTCATCGTCGTTGCCTTATATTCAGGTCCCTTTTCGTGAATATGTACTTGAGGCTCTTGTGGTTGCAAAAGATCTTGAACTCCTCTCCGTAGATGTAATGTCTCTAGGGCTTTAATACAAAGATGACGGCCGCTAACTCCAGGTCATGCGTAGGGTAGTTTTCCTCGTGCTTCCTCAACTGTCGTGAGGCATAAGCAATCACTCTGTCCTCTGCATCAGAACACAACCCAAACCAACACGAGATGCATTGACGCATATCGTATATTTGACCCCCTGCTCTGACAATACTAGCACGGGTGCAGATGTCAACTTGTCCTTTAGTTCCTGAAAGGCTGCTTCTGCCTTCTCATTCTACACAAACTTAAGATCCTTCCGAGTGAGCTGAGACAATGGTCTGGCTATCTTGGAAAAGTCCCTAATGAATCGACGATAGTAACTTGCCAAGCCGAGGAAGCTCCTCACTTTAGTAACCGAACTGGGTTGCTCCCAGTCCTGAACTGCGGCCACCTTAGCAAGGTCCATAGTTATTCCTTCCTTAGACACCACCTGTCCCAGGAACATAACTTCTTCTTTCCAGAAGTCACACTTCTTGTACTGAGCAAACAACTGGTTCTTCCTGAGAGTATTAAAGACTGCTCGCAGGTGTTCTTCATAATCCTCCCGACTCTTAGAGTATATCAGGATGCCATTTATAAATAAGATGACGAATCGGTACAAATATGGCTGAAACACCCGGTTTATAAGGTCCATGAACACGGTTGGTGCATTGGTGAGTCCAAACGACATCACAAGGAACTCGTAGTGCCCAAAGCTGGTTCTGAACACTATTTTTTGCACGTCCTCATCCCTGACACGTAACTGGTGATACCCTGACTGCAAGTTGATCTTAGTGAAATACTGCGCCCCTTTCAACTGATCAAACAGATCATCTATCCTGGGCAAAGGATACTTGTTCTTCATTGTCACTTGGTTCAACCTGCGATAATCAATGCACAATCGCAGTGATCTATTATTCTTCTTCACAAATAACACGGGTGCTCCCCAAGGAGATACACTCAGTCGTATGGAGCCTGCATGCAACAGATCATCGATCTGTCTCAGTTCCTCCTTCTTACATGGAGGCATACTATATGTCGGTAGAGATATAGGTGTCGCACCAGGCACTAGGTCGATAGTAAAATTGATCTTGCACTAAGGAGGTAATCCAGGTATCTTTCTGAACACGTCTGCGAAATCCTGAACTACTGGCATATTCTCAAGTGTTGGACCATCAACATTCTCTAGCAAGGTAGCTTAACAACTAATACGGTAGTACCAACTGACTTGAACTGGGAAAGCAAAGGTCATGCCCTTAGGTCCATGGGTTGTCACCACTCTAGTATCACAATCGATCTCTGCCTTCATCTCAGTGAGCCAGTCCATACTGAGAATGGCATTATGATGACACAGTGGGGCAACAATCAGGTCAACGAGTACTGTTTTGCTTCCTAAGTCTATCGAGTAACCCTTACAAATCTTGGCAGTGTCCGAGAAGGTCCTTATGGTGGTAAGGAGTCTCAACCCAACCATACGAGTAGTTTCCAATACCAGTCACTTGACTGTCGCGCATGATATTATTAAAATAGTGGACCTGGTGTCCACCAATAGGAAGACTGGTGTACCTTGGACATGTGTTGTGACTTCAAAAGCCAATGATGCTGCAGTTGCTTTCTCAGATGCCTCAGCTGCATGTAAGTGCACACAAGCTTGTTGAGGTCGATTTGGCTGCGGTACCATAGGTCGTTGAGGCTGCCTACTACGAGGTACATTAGGCCTATAGAAAGGCTGTGCTAGTGGTATTGTACGTAGAGGTGGAGCCGAGATAGCTTGAGGAAGCTGACGATTGATCTTCTGAGGCGGTGAGAAACCATTATCCCTCATCTTGGTGAAGTAGTAAGTATCTGCATGGGCCGAACTCTTGTAGTAGGTGCACCACAAGTTTGCTCTCCTCAACTGGGTCAGTGGAGCCGTAAACCGCAGAGGCGAATCTGCACGTGGCCTCTTGCCGAGGAACGGTCTGCTCAGTAAATCTGGTCGAGGCCTCGGACCCATGGGTACGTGTGAATGGGTTAGTCTGTCCCCATCCTGCTCAGCTACTAGAGACATGTCCACTAGCTCAACATAGTTGGGAATGCTAGCGCAACACATCTTCGTACGTATCTCAGGCTGCAGACCCTTTGAGAAACGTCGCATCTTCATCGGCTCATTCGCTAGTATCAAAGAAGTGTATCTGGCCAGCTCCGTGAACCTATTCTCATACTCGGCCACAGTCATTCCTCCCTGACGGAGGCGAAGGAATTCACCCTCCTTCTCATTATGGTAGGTGAGGGGGAAATACTTTACATGGAAGCGGGTTTCAAAAGCATCCCATGTCCACACATAACCCTCGGGAACGGTCTGAAGGATGCTGTCCTACTAGAGACTGGCTTCCTTCTCAAACATATATGTGACCAACTTAACCTGCTTTGCCTCAGTGTAGTGCAGCGGTTTCGGCATCTTAGAGATGCGGTCAAGCCAATATTCGGCCTCCTCAAGTCTATGAGTACCTACAAAAGTGGGAGGTTAGAAGTGCTGGATTCACTCAAATAAGCCGCTGGCATTCAGGTTTCCAGCAGGGTGCACAGGTGGTGTAGGTAGAATCATATTCATGTTCTGGGCAAGGGCCACTACGATGGTGGTCCAAATCTGCTACTGATACTGCATAAGGAGCATCATTTACTCCAACCTATCAGGAGGAGGAGCCGCCTTAGGTATGTGTGGTGTCGATGATGACGCACGGTTCTATTCTGGAACCAGTGGTGCAAAAGGTGTCGGCCCATTTGTGGGACTAGTGACCGACTGAGAATCCGACATAGTCTCACTATCCAAGCCCAAGCTAGGGTCCATATGGCTATCGCTTGGGGGAGGTGCCCCGTCAATCGATCCGCCAAGTGCGAGACGTGTAGTGCTCCAAGTGTTCTTAAGGGGCATTCCCTATATACAACATAGGGTGCAACAAGCGTGAGATTTACCATAACAACACTCAATTTCTCAAGTATTCTACACATTCCATAATAAAAGAAGCTTCATGCATTTCATTTAACCAAAATTGTCACAATACATGGGATGTAGTCTTACATGGATCATGACGAAAGATGCATGTGAGCTAATTTAAACGAAGCTTTAAACACCAAACATGCCAACAACTCTGATATACTGCTACGCCTATCAAGGCTATAACATAGAAAGAAAGAAAATAAAGAAGACCTAAAGACGACTACAACACATGACTAATCGGTGATGGAGGAGGAGCACCCTTGTCCTGCATACAGCACAAGAGAGCCTTCAAGGTGCAAGACACCTCCTTAAATCTCTGCTTCATGTAGGCCTGACTCTCTTCAAGCTTGGCTTGGGTCTCTCTGACCTCCTATCTCAGGGTGACTTGGCTCTCCTCAATCTGAGTCAAACGGGCCTCTATGGCGACCCGATCATGGTGGTGCTCATGTGTAATAGGAGTAGAGCCCCTGTCAGAGTCCTGTGCCTCCTCTTCTTCTTCTTCCTGCTCTCCCTCTTCCTCACTTCCTTCCTCTATTTCATTTCCCTCCTCTTCTTCATCACTTTTTACCTCTTCACTTTCTATCTCATCCCCACTCTCATCGAGTCGGGCTTAACGTTGTCACGGCCCAATATCCATGTTGTTAAGTGTGGTGTCATTGTTGAAGTGGATTGGCGCAGGCTCATCAAGGCCAAGTCTGTAGCCGAATTCTCGAGCAAGCTTGCATATGAGCAGCCGAATGGGAGTGAAATATCTATGCTAACAGAGCGTGCGGTCTGGACTATCTGTGGCAGGACAAATGTAGGTAGGCACAACTTGTCTCCTTGGTCGACTCTGTATAGGAAGTTCACCATCAAACGCGTGCATTCGCTGTGATTGCTCCACCTGGGATACATATTGTGTGTGAATATGTGGTGGAGTAGGCGGAAGTCATGAGTTATCTCGGTCGCTAGGAGGCAATTGCCTTGATTCTGGTGGACCAGTCGGCCGTAAAGAAATCGTGTGTGGTGATCTCTTTCACACATACTCCTGCAATTCTTCTTGCTAGCATGAACCTCTCCACGTTGAATCCCCATAATCCGAGCTATCACACCAACATCAACTATGGACTCCCGCCTCCTTATGGGGATAATGAACTGAAGAGGCTCCAGCAGTGGATCTCATATGCGGGCGTAGAAGGCTCAGACAGTGCTCTCATTCGCACGTGACTTGCCCTCAAATATAAGACCCCACTCGACGTCCACTAGGAGGTCCATCACCGGATAAAGCCCAAATAACTTTTCATCCACATGTGCTTCAAAGAGACCTCTACGACCTTGAAACTCACCATGTCCGATGCCTGGTTGTAGAGCTCTTTTAAGAGGAATTTGGGGATCGAGATCCCGCTTCGTCCTTTGCTCTCGTGCGGTACTTGTACTTGCTTCGGCGCCCAATTTCTTCCTTGGATGAGTTGGGCGGCTAGGCCCAGCTTCATCTATGGAAGCCCTCTTCTCTTCCATGAGGGAAAGGAGCGTGGAGAGGGAGAAGATCGCAACCACTAGCTCAAAAAGAGCTATGGAATTCGGTAAAGATTGGGAATAGGGTGGATTGTGAGGCTTGTGTGTTATGAGACACAAAAGGTGTAGGCTTTATGCTCAAATAGGTAGGAAATAGGGAAAATTGGGAGTTGTATAAGATGGGTTTGAGGAATATGATGGAGGGTTGGTATGTAATGAAGAAGAAGAAGAAGATTTGAGAATGGTAGGGAGATTTGAGGAGAAAAAGAAGGTTTTTGAGAGGTTTGGAGGGTGTAGAAACTAGGTGGGGGTAGAAATGAAGCAAAAAGGACTAAATAGAGGGTCCCACACGAATTTCATGGCCTCCACACGAGTGCACAGGGTCAGCCTGCCGCGGCCCGCTGGACTTGGACTGCGAGGCCTCGTGGTAGGGGTGATGCCATCGCGGTCCGCTAGACCTCTGGGCAATGGCTCGCCCCAGGGGCAATGGCATCCCCCTCCCGGGGTGCCGGAAATGCACCGGACCCACCTTGGGTCCCACTGTTTCATGTGGTTTGGGCCCCTACACCCATTTAAGACGTTTTCAGAGTCTATCTCGCGCATATTCACACTTTTTAGGTAATTTGAGTGTGGAATACGCCAGATCGTCGTCTAAATTTATCGATTGATGGTCTAAAAAGGAATTGGGATCATCCCACATGATCACAGATGCATACGGGTCATATTTCAGCGGTCAGTTTCGCTTATCAGCGAAACTTGAAATCCTACGATTGTCTCTACGTTTCATCATCCCCTCTAAATTAAAGTATGTCAGTGTGCATCGTGTTACCATAACTCAGGTCCAGTTTAATTCAAATCATGCTTTGATAGCAACTTGTAACGCCCCAAATTTTGAGGGTTGAGCAAAGGCTCAACTCCAGAGATCCGTTGCATCATTTATGCAACATAGATAATGATGATTAAATGTTGTCCGTATTAGTGCATTAAACATGAATGAGATCACACTAAATCAGTATGTCATACTCCAGAGACAATTAGATTATGCAAGTGGAAGACTGTGATAGACATATAAAGCATATAAGTGATTGTAATCCCTAGAGTAAGAACATGTCACCAGGTTAAATAATTACATGTATAGTTCCAAAATTTACAAAATGATAAAATATAATGACATCAAATCCGTATCCTTATAACCCCGGCGACACAACTCTAGGTCTACATAGACCCGCCAGAGATTTGCATGTAAGAGAACTCGTCGTCGTAAAAGTTAGGCTCCATCTCGTAAGCCTCGCCATCACCTGTAGCTACAACAGAGTCAGGTTGGTGTTTTAAAACACCGTCCCAGAGTGGGAGTGAGTGATCAACTCAGTGGAGTTATAAGGCAAAGGTTAACATGTTATCAATTTAGGCAAGCAGTAATGATAAGGCAATACAACAATCATATCCTAAGTACTCTTATTAATGCAAGAATGGTATGCGATAATGATGCATGCCCTCGCCTGTACTCCCTCAGCGACATCATCTCACGATCGCGCATGCACCACTCCGGACACGTGTGCTTCCTTGCCAAAGAACATGCAATGCGGTGCATGGTTGTGTTAGCCAATATTTAATTAGGTTTATTCATACAGCAGATTCGAAAAGCTAAGGTACCTCCCTTTATATCATTTACCCAAACAATGATCCATCTAGGGTGGTCAATCCTAGTTAATCACATACGATAGGCAAGTTATAGGGCAACATCACCCCTGATTGAAAAGCAGTGGATAGGCAATTTCCTACACTACGTCTCCGTTTATAGCAAAATGGCTACCTAAATCATGAAATAGGTTACCTCTTCCACCGACTTCTCTATTTGGATTCCTAAAATAGATTAGGGTTAGGATTTCTTACCCAAAAATGAATTTGGATTCGACGGTGTAGTGACACGAGAGAGATGATTCGACACGTGGAGTGGTGGGAGTGAATCCCAGCAACAAACCACAGATCTCTCACATTTCTCCTCACTCTTTCCTTCTCTTTTATCTCTTCTCTCTCATAGGGTTAGAGAATTCGTATGGAATGAGAGACGGGTGGGTTTAAGGCATTATATAGGCCCAGAAGTGATGTTAATCGCCCCAGGGCCATAGTATACTTAGGTTATAGCCAAAAGGCATTTATTTCGGGCCAATGGAGCCCATCTGGAGGTCCATTGCTCGCATACAGTTTGAAGAAAGTTCCCTGATAATGGATCTATGCCAGGTTAAGGTGACGGTCCGATCAGATTTGTGGATCGATCGTGGAGGACCCGTTTCAGTTCAATGATCATTGTCACTCGATCAGGGCCACAAGTGCACCAATGGGTGCAGGGAAATTTCCCTGATCTAAGGGTGTAGTTGGGTCAGAATCTGACGGTCAGAAACCTTAAATTTGGCCTGCAAGAGAACGACCCAATTCACTTAAATCCGAGTTCATTTTCTAAAGATATTCGCGTTTCTCACACACTTTACTCAGGGCTCTAGTTGTGCATTTCTAGATGTTATTCGGGCTCGATTCCCATGATGGTTGTCAAGCCCAGTAAGGTGATCGTAACCGTATAGTTTCACGGTTATCGGATTTTCGATGTGTGGTCCAGGTTCGATACGGAGTTTCAATGTGTTCCCTAGAACAATTGGGTTTTGAGAGTTAGCGATTTTACTGGTTTTAGGTCTTGTAGTTCGTATAAAAAGTGGTTCAAACTAATCTACTAATTAATTTAATTTAGTACTTAATTAATTTTCATCTAATCTCTACATAATTCGATCCTTAGTGATTTCTGCGTAAGGTGGTACTTGGGTCTTTGTACGGATTTTTCCGAGATGTTACACCAACCCAAGGGCATAAATGTCCAACCACAATTCTTTCAATGATGTGGATCTAGTTACACAACTAAGTGGGCGCCACACATTCACCAAGTAGAAATAATGCACAATCTCAAACATAAAGGATAACATGCTAACATCTTTCATGTCATATATTATATTAGGCTTACTAACCACATACACAACAAACCAAGTAAAAGCTCAATTATCCAGTTTATGCATTGTAAAATAGGTTTCTCTAAGCATGGTCCACTTGACTAAAGGTAGTATGAAAGACACACTACCCTAATAGGCAACGGGCCTGCTCAACAGGTGCAAGGAAGGTTACCATGTGGGTTTCTCCTTCCCCAACGATTTCTCTTAGTGTTGGGCCCGCTTGGGCCTTAGGGTTGCATCATTTAGATGGGCCTAAGGCCACCTACGTCTTAAGAGAACATTTAGATAGCAAGATCTGTCCACTAAATATTTTATAAGTTATACAACACCCATTTACAAAACATACCAGGTGGACCTCATTACATGAAAGGAAAGGCCCATACAAGATAGCCCATACTATATGACCCACTTAAGGTTTTTAAGCCCAACAATATCTGAGAGTTATTTTTCAGAGTTTAGATGCTGCATTAAATGCTTTGGGAAGGTGGTGGACCCTACCGATGTGGCCATACATAAATTCTATATAAAACAGACTTTTGGCGCATGGTTGGTTCTAGGTCGTTTTAGAGTCAGATTCATGATCACGTGGGGCCCACATCTGGTGAAAAGAAGGATCCATCTGGTAGATCTATGTATAGGCTTTAAAAGGTATAAGGTGATCCTCATTTGTTTAGTGTATACAATTTACGGTGATGTCCCAAATATAGGTACTTGGAGGAAATGTGCAGGAAACACAATGCAGAATTAGTTTTGGCCCGATCTTGAGTACGTCCCACGATCACAGGGGACCACCTTTCAGTGTCCCATTAGGTCCCTTCGTTGTACTATATATTTACTTCAAAAACTATAATATGGGACCAACTGGTTGTGCAGACGTAATATTTGGTATAGGGCCAAACATAGGTAAGTTGATTTTCTGCACATAATTTTCTGCACAACCATGCCTGAGCACATTTTGGGATTCACTCCTTGATAATGTGGGGTTTGATTTGGCTCAAGCAAAGTATTATTTATCTATTCATTGGTATAGGTTAAAGGTTCTAAGTGGTGGCCTACTCATATCTCCAACGTGTGGTCCACTGCAGAGGCCCAAAGTTGGTACAAAATACAAAAATAATCAGACAGTTTTTAGCAATGGGGTTTGTCACAACTTATGTCTCAATTTTCAAACACTTGGGGATCATTCCTGACAAAAAGTGGGACATCCCAACTCACTTATATAAGGACTAAACATCCCCCAAAGTGAGACCCTTGACTACAGAATATGAGGCCCACTATAAGGTGTCAAAGAGGCCTACGTGCAATACAGTCAAGTACTTAAAAAATTTCAGCAAACAGAAAGTGCAAAGGAAATGAAATAGATCCAATGGTAAGTGGGGCTCACATGCTAGCAAACCATAGATAAGAGACACAAAAATATACATGGGTTTTTAGATTGGATGAACTAATAAAATGCATAAATCACAAGTGATCCCATACCCAAGTGGGTCAATAAGAGGATGAATGTTATGTACAACATATATTCAACATACGCATCTAATAGCACATGAAATATATTGATCAAATGTCTATGATCGGATTCTCTCTTAGAAAATTCGATCCAATGGATGGTTTAGTAATACATCATTTAGGCTGTATATAGGTTTCCAACCATACAGAGTCTTGGATCCATCTGGACCATACGAAACAATTTAAGATTTATCCTTACGGAAGTATCTGTCGGTTCAGAATTTCCTAAATTTTATCATGAAAGAATCTGATCATAGGGACCATACATATGATTAATAACTATCTTAATTAAGTCAAAAACAAATATCAAATGCATCTTACCGTTGAAATCACAGATATGGCCCACACAAGAATGGTCATAACAAGTTCCCAAATACATCTTTCATATAAGGCCAAGATCTCAGTTGTCCTAACTCCGATTGAGGCTTATTATATACCGTTGGGAAGCTAGTTCGATTTTTTATGAATCTTATGGAACATATATTTTAATACAGTCATTAAAGGAATTAAAAATGAGTCCGTTTTATGTAAATCGAAATCCTGCATGTGCTGCTAGACATCAGTCAAGTAAATTTGATGTTACGGATGATTGGACCGTTGGATGGCTACGAAATTTGGTCCAGTTAGTTCATATTGTGGTTAATATTATTTCTAAGTTTCAACTCTGATCTTAACATAGTTGATTTTATATGAATTTTACAAGTTGCTGTCCAAATACAAAAACGAGATTACATGTGAAAGGTATGGATATAATGTTCATCATGGTGGACCATACTGACATGTGACACTTTACTGACCACCATAGCCATAAATACATGTACACAAGTACTCCACACCAGTGGGGCCCACACATATCAAGAAAATAAAAGAGGAAGAAAAAGGAGGATGAGGTGAATGGAAGGAGCGGTATAGACTCACCTCAATGGATGGAAGGTTGGATGATGATGTGTGGTCCACTCCCTCTATGTTAGATGATGGGCCACACTTTGGCCCTACTCTGTCTCACTCTCTCTAAAAATCTCAGAATTTTCTAAGTATAGGAAAAGAATAAGTGTAAGAGAGCTCCTACTCTTATATAGGGAATTGGGGGTTGAGGTGGTAAGATGATGTGGTAAGTTTATGGGATCTTGTTGGTGCTAAAAGTGAAGTGGAAGATGATGTATGGTATGAGTAGTGGATGGATGAGGTTGATGGTGCTAAGCATGCATTGGCCAAAGTGGAAGAAATCTAGACATACATTGACTAATGGATGGATAAGAGTTATGGGTTGTAGGTGATGCATGGTGGATGATGAAGTGGAGTGTTGCAATTGGTTGTTTGAAGTGATATGACACAAATCAAGACATGCATTATATGCATGTATAGGATGAGGTTGATATGAGCCATGATTAGTTTCTAAGGCATGGAGAGAGAGCTAATGATGAGTTTTGGGATATAATCCAATTTTGTCTTATGGTGCTTATCTTATATTTTGTCATGTAGCAATTGTCCTATTTGTTGGTAATTTCCATGTTCTAAAAGTGAGCTTTAGGCCCACATGGGCTCAAGTCCAATGGGCCTAGCATAATAAAGGTTTCCTGTGTTACTGGATACATAATTTGGGCTTTACATTCGATGGGTCATATCTCACTAAGGGAGCGTCGGATTGATGCGCAGTTTTCACCATTACGATCACAACGATGACATAGTCCATATGATAGAGGTCTCAAGATCATCCAGAAAAAATCACTTGGGTGAGTTTTTTCGGTACACTAGGGTACAGTGTATGGTCTATCAACGGTGCGAGTTGGGACACGTGTGCATACAAGCAATGTTGCAAAAGACTGGGATCCCACAACTACGACCCATGCAAACCATGACTCATATGGGGCCACATGATGTATGTGTATATGTAACGACCCGTAAATTTCCGTACTATGGCTCGAGTACCACCTCAACCAGAAATCATTTAGGATTAAATCCTTTAGAAATTTAACAAAGTTAACTAAGTGCTAAACACGATTAACCATGAAATCCGTTGGATTCGCTTTAAATACGATCTACAAGACCCAAAACTTGCAAAATCATTGACTCTAGGTTACCCTAAAGTTTAGGATCAAACTCATTACCTGACTGCTCTCGGGAATGAATTGAAACTCCGTATCAGGTCTAGACCACACATCGAAAGTCCGATTAACACGAAGTTAAGGAACTAGGACCGCCTCACTGGGCTTGACAACCATCTCGGAAATCAAGTCCAGACGATTTCCCACGGCCATTCGCTTGAGTCCGGAGCGAGGGAGTGTGAAAACCATTGTTTTCTTTACAAAATAAATATCTTGAATAGTGATTTGGCACCACTCGCTTGCGGATCGGTATTAAGCAACCAGACCGTCAGAATCAGACCAAATTACACCCTCGGATCAGGAAAAATTTCAGGAACATTTACATGTACTTGGAATTTCGGATCGTGGCCCACTGACCGTTGAACTGAAAATGGTCCGTCACGTGTGATCTGGGAATCCGACCGAGACGAAAACATAAACCCACGTAGATCCATGAGTTGTGAGCTTAAGTCTGACGTTTGGCTCAAGGAGGGCTGCCAGAAACCCTCTTTTGAGCTGGAATAACGCCGAAATGCTTATAACATAAGTGTACCTTGAACATGAGTCTATTCCGGAGAGTTTTTAGGCTATATAAGGGCCTTAGAACAGCCCCTCTCACAGCCATACGAATTTGGGATAAAGCCCTAAGGAGAGAGAGCGAAAAAGGAGAGAAAAGCTTAAGGTTTGTGGGAGTGTCTTCCTCCTACTACTTTCGATCATCACACGGACTGCACCGCCTCTTTCCAGACACTTTCCCGGCGATACCGACTCCGTTTTAAGGTGAGAAACCCTAACCCTAGATCTGTTTGGGTGAGTGGAGGTTATAGGATATGAAATAGCTAACCGGTTTCACTCTATAGGCAATAAAACTGCCGAATACGGAAGCCCTTCGAACCTTGCTGATTTATTTTGATTCCAAGGTACAAGGTGAGGACTTTAGGTGTATAGGTTACGGTTTTCAACGCTTTCAATGTCAGATAATGATAGATTCATGATCTGTATGTAAATGCACACGTACAAAGTGCTTTCCGTTTTCTGTTTCGATTAAAATTGTAGAATATGGAATTTCACATACTCTAGGTATACGTAGAAATACGGTATACGTATATTTTTTGGAAATGTGTTTGACATGTTTATTTGATATATGGTTATACGATATATGGATAAAATACTTGTTTGGCGAAAGGAATCGCCGTAATACATGTTTGCTTATAAACACTATGTATGTTGAAATTGTGTATTCTAGAAAATACTGTATATGTATAAATTTTGGAGATGCAATTGTCATGATTATTTACTGTATGATTATGATATACACGGATAAAATACTTGCTTGGCGAAAGGATAGCCCTAATATATATTTTACTAACATACGTCCTGTATGTTGAAATAGTGTACTCTAAGTGTTTGTGTAAATGCTTGTGAGAGTAAATGCTTAGATGTTAGTGCCTTAGGTAGGTGCTGAGATGGAATTCTCAACTACCTTAGAGACATGTATGATTCCCTCCATGTGGTTGTTTACTTTAACCATTCACTTATGATGTATATGTATTTGTATCCCTATTTGTATAGTGCTCTATAACATGCTTTACAACATGCTTTATATCATGCTTTATAACATGCCTTATGACATGCCTACTAGCATGCTTGTATTACTTTGTTTATCATGCTTTACTCCACATGCTATGGATGAGAACTGATTGAGTTTGGGACTATGTCCATAGTCCAGACATTCGGTACCAGACTTGAGATTGTGGTTGAGATTCATGTCGCCACGAGGGATGTGTCTGACGAACCCGAGTCGTACTTCGGTTGGCAATAGTGGTTGGCCACACGGAGTGCTTTTGCGCTGCATATCGCTCAACTTGTTGTGTGCTTGAGCTTGTCAGGCTCGTCAAGTAACCGATATATCGAATGTGTGTTCACCATGTTTGGTCATTACTGCTTGAACCTAGGGTACCAAACTTACCGTGGAAATCCCGTTAACCATGGTACCTCGATCCGCTAAGACTCATGAGCCTGACATGGTGGTATGGGACACCGTGGCCGATCTGTCGGCCCATGCTGGGTCCACATGCCTCCCCGTAGTGACCATTGAGCAACTAAACTCGTGAGCTGAATACGGTGGTATGAGACACTGTATTCGAGTTATCGACACTTACGGTTAGAGCCGAGTACGGTGAGACTTGTACTCATGCTGACGGGCGACGAGTCCTCTGTAGTGTCTTCGAGTATACTCTAAGGTCTGTGATTGGCGACGAGCCCTTCACAGCAAATAGAGTATGAGTTGAGCCGAGTACGGTGAGACCTGTATTCGAGCTGACGGCCAGCGATTGAGCCGAGTACGGTGAGACCTGTACTCGAGCTGACGGTCAGCAATTGAGCCGCATACGGTGAGATCTGTATCCGTGTTAATGAGTGACGAGCCCTTTGCGATGCCTCTCGAACCATAATACCATATGAGATTAACTAGGATTGACGACCCTAGAATGGATCATGTTTGGGAATGATACAAGGGAGGTACCTTAGTTTCCCAATACTGCTGTTTGAAATGGACTGATAACAACTTGGTAATCAGGCTCATCATCGCACCGCATGTGCCTAGTAGATGTGGAGCACTGAGGGAGGTATGCATTCGTGAACGTAAGATGATGTCACATTAGGGTGGTTTGGCAAGGGCATTCATCATGTCACTTCATACTTGCATTTAATAAGAAGAGTTAAACTTGTTTGATTGTACTGCTTTATCATTACTGCTTGATTTGATTGATAACATGTTAACCTATGCTTTATTGTTCCACTGAGTTAGCTACTCACTCCCACGTTACGGGACGGTGTTGTACACACCAACCAGACTCTGTCACAGGTATAAACGGCACGTCAGTTCAGGAGGTGGAGCCCGATTGCGACGAGGACCAGGATGAGTTCTCATTCATGCAGTACTCTGACGGTTTTGTTTAGGCCGACTGCATCGCGGGGATTTCAGGACTCATCTTTTAGATTGTATTTTGACTTTTTGACTCAGAAATAGTACATGTATATGGGTACTCAGTTAGTATTCATACTCTGAAGTTCATGAAAATTTTGTTTCCTTACATACCTTATATATACAATTTCAGTCTTCCGCTTGCCTTTATACAATTGAACTGGAGTATGAATTACTGTTTTGGTATAATCTCACTCATATTTATTTCTCTAACTCAGACAACATTTAACCATCATTATTTATGTTGCATAAGTGATGCGTTGGAACTCGGGAGTTGAGTTCATACTCGACCCCCGAATTTCAGGGCGTTACAGTATATCCATGTTGCCCATGCTTTTTCCCGTCTCATTTTAGGGCTAGGGCCCAAGTATCAGCCTGATCCAGTGCTCGTGTGGGCCACATAATAGAAAATAATGATGAGTGTTGAAACTTTCTAGACTCACTGTGATGTTTGTTAAAAGTGGATACTGCCCAAGTCAGGACTTTTTGGGCCCACAGCGGGCTGGCCGACAAGGTGGATGGATTGAATCACCCCATTGTGGGCCTTAGGCTATGGTACCAATGACTAGGTAGAAAAGGAAGTAAACACGTGAAAACCATGAAAACCATGACCCATATGGGCCCACATTGATGTATGTGTATAATCCATGCCGCCCATCATTTTTTTCGTTTCATTTTTGGGTTAGGGCCCAAATATCAGCCTGCTCCAGTGCTCGTGTGGGCCACATAGTAGAAAATAATGGTGAGTGTTGAAACTTTCCAGGCTCCCTGTGATGATTGTTAGAAGTGGACACTTTCCAAGGCAAGACTTTTTAGGCCTAGAGTGAGCTGATCGACAAGGTGGATGGATCAGATCACCCCATTGTGGGCCTTAGGCTATGCTACCAATGACTAGGTAGTAAAGGAAGTGAACACGTGAAAACCACGATCCATATAACATGACAACCACGACCCATATAACTTAACAATTAAGACCGATGCAAACCACGACCCATATGGGCCCACATTGATGTATGTGGATAATCCATACCACCCATCTTTTTTTTCGTGGCATTTTACGGCAAGGGCCAAAGTATCAAACTGATCTAGTGCTCTTGTAGGCCACATAATAGAAAATAATGCTGACTATTAAAACTTTTCAATCTCATTGTGATGTTTTGTTAGAATTAGACACTGCTCAAGTCAGGACGTTTTGGGCCCACGATGAGCTAGCCGACAAGGTGGATGGATCAGATCACCCCATTGTGGGCCTTAGGCCATGGTACCAATGACGAGGTAGTAAAGGAAGTGAATATGTGAAAACCACGATCCATATAACATGACAACTACGACCCATATAACATGACAACTACGACCCATACAAACTACGACCCATATGGGTCCACATTGATGTATGTGTATAATCCATGCCCCCCATCCTTTCTGCTGTGTCATTTTAGGGACAGGGCCCAAGTATTAACCTGATCCAGTACTCTTACAGGCTATATAATAGAAAATAATGGTGATTATTGAAACTTTTCAGGCTTACTGTGATGTTTGTTAGAAGTGGACACTGCCCAAGTCAAGACTTTTTGGGTCCACGTGAGCTGGTCGACAAGGTGGACGGAACAGATCACCCCATATGGGTCATGGTTGTTATGTTATATGGGTCTTGGTTGTCATGTTATATGGGTCGTGGTTGTCATCTATGGGTCGTGGTAATTAAAAGTGCCTTGGTTTGTCAATTAGAGTGAGAGTTGAGTCGTAAGACATGTGAGCCCCATATGAAGATCATATAAGCATCTGTCTCAACTGGATGTGTGCTCCGAACTCATCAAAGGTAAACTTAGCTTCACATCCCATGTCCCAAAACACCCAGGTATATAAATCCTTAAAAAGCTTAGAACAATATAGGAATATAAGTATGAAAACTGATTTTGCAAACAGGAAAATTCTCCAAGTTTTCAGCTTTCTTCGATGTATTAAGCTTACATAAATGACATCGAACACTTGTTTTCAATGATATCAATACAGCCTCGATGACAACGAATTGAGGTCGTTTATGTCCAGCAACCAACATGATATTTGGATAATATTCTCGATGAATCGACCACGCTTCGATGACATCGAAATTCAAATTTCGATGACATCGAGCAAGGTTTGATATCATCGAATATAGGTTATCTGTGTCCAGCAAGCTTCAAAGGTAAATCGACAATTTTGTCGATAACTCAAAACGAGCCTCGATAACAACGGAATTCAAATCCTGATGACATCGAGAGAGCTTCGATGTCATCGAATTCGGACAAGTCATGTCCAGTAGGATTGATAGGAATATCATCTGGATATGTTCGAGGAATCGAGCTACCTTCGATGACATCGAAATTCAAATCTCGATCATTTCAAAACTAGGTCGATGTCATCAATTTCAGACAAAGGAATGTCCAATAAACTCTCAAAGAAAATCTTCTGAAAACATCGATGTATCAAACTAGGTTTCGATGTCATCGCCATTTGAAATTCGATGACATCGAAGTAGGCTCGATGACATCGAAGCCAGCCTGTTCATGTCCAGTAAGCTCCTTTGAATACATTGTCGAGTAATCGAACCTTGGTTCAATTACATGGAGTTCAAATCCCGATGCCATCGAAGCAAGTTCGATATCATTGAGCTTCTATAAAAAAGTTCCAATTGTGTTTGTCAGTGAGTTTGTATCATCAAACTGACATTCGACATCATCGAAAGTATATGTTCGATGACATCGAATCCAGTTCGATGACATCAAACTCAGTCAGAAACTGACTATTTTATTACCATTGGAACTTTTTGCCTATATAAGGTGAGCTTGTTCTTGGTTGTTGCATTGAGAAAAATAGAGATAACTTTGAGAGAATAATTGCATATCTCCTACCCTAAGCTCATTTTCTCATGGAAGTTCATCCTTCAATCCACCACTTAACATTGATATTCAATAGAGAGGATTGAGGAATGAACTTCTCCATTCAAGGATCATCCAGCTACTATCGTAATGGAAAATCATTGAGCTGGGATACCTTGAATGCTTGAATGCTTGGAATCACTCCTTTTCTAAAATAGGAAAACATTTATTAGAGTAGGATTCCAACATAACCTTGACCCAACCCGTTGCCTTTATTGGAACATCATCAAATGTTGTGGATCAAGGGAGCTGAAGAATCTTCATCAACATGCTTAACGGGGCTCATCTACTTATCTGTAAGTCATTAGAGTCCAGAGACCATGTTGATCATTCCTTGTGTAGGATTGGATCACAGGTACATCTCACCCCTTATAAGTCCTCATAGGAGGCCTCCGACGGGAGAGTACGTTTGGGTGTTGTGTGTTAAACCTTGCTCTAGTATAGGGCATAAACTTAGGTACTTTATGTAGATCCTTGGCCTATGTGGCCTAAAATGGAGGTTCCTTATGTGGATCCTTTGCTCTTGTGTAAGGCAAAAAACTTAGGTGCTTCGTGTTAACCTTTGCTCTTATGTAGGGCATAAACTTAGGTCCTTTGTATAGGTCCTTAGCCTGTGTGGCCTAAACCTAGGTTCTTTGTGTGGATCCTTGGCCTGTGTGGCCTAAAACCGAGCTTCCTTGTGTGGATCCTTTACTCTTGTGTAGGGCATAAAACTTAGGTGCTTCGTGTTGACCTTGACTCTAAACTTGTGTCTTGTGTAGGCATGTCTTAGGTACCTTGTGTAGGTCCTAGAGTCAACCTTGTGTAGGTTGTAACGGTTTGAGGTGAACCTGATTTGAAACCTCTGTTAGTGAAATCTGGTACACTCATGGGATGAGTGCGTCTAGCGAGTGTGGAGTAGGCACGTAGCCGAACCACTATAAACGACTGTGTTTGGGATTGATTCTTGCTTGATCTTTCATTATGTTTATCTTTTATATGCAAGTTTCATAATTTGAATGTTTTGATTTGAATCACATCTCACAGACATTCACTCTTCTCATCCATCTTAGACTATTTGTTGTATCATGTTGAATATTGAATAGTCTTTTGATTGGATCCTCTACTTGGCTTGGAAGCCATTAGTGTTAAATTGGGGATATCTTGATAGTTGCATATTAAATCAATATTAAGGTAGTAGGATTTAAAATAAGGCATAAAATTTTATAAAGTCTTATTCACCCCCCTCTAGGACACCTTGAGGTATTTCCACTTCAACTAAAGCGGTCCTCACTGCAATTTTAACTGGTATCAAAGTGGGTCTCTCTTAAGGACTTGACCGCATGGAGAGTGATCTTGACCGAAGTTGGAATCATGACTAAAGGAGAGGACTCATCTGTAACTAGACCTCCTGTATTTGATGGTTCAAATTATGAACATTGGAAGGCTAGGATGCACTACTTTCTGAGATCTTTGGATCATGATTTTGGGACATCGTTGAAAATGGATATTTACCCCCAACCGATCAAGTGGTACTTGAAAATGCCACAACTATCTCCAAACCTAAATCCAAAGAGATGTGGACTACATATGACAGAGAAAAACAGACTACTGAAGCGAAAGCAATGAATGTCATTTACTGTGCTGTGTCTCAAGAAGTCTTTAATCAAATCAACATGTGTGGCACTTCTAAAGAAGCATGGGATTTGTTGGAAACAATCCATGAGGGAACAAACACAGTAAAAAGATCCAAGCTGCAACTTCTAACGTCTCAATTCGAACATCTCAGAATAGAGGAACATGAGACATTCATGGAATTCTTTACAAAACTGAACATCATTTGTAATTCCATGGGTGGATTAGGAGAAAAAGTTCTGGCATCTAAAATCTGTAGGAAAATTCTAAGATCCCTACTGGAACGGTTCAACTCTAAAGTAACAACCATTGAAGAATGTAGAAACTTGTATGAAATGAAAGTAGAAGAACTAGTAGGTTCCTTACAAACATTTGAACTACACTTCAAACTAAACATCAAATCCAAAAGTAATGCCCTCAAAGCTGCAAAACATATTAACAGTAATGAGGAGGAAAGTTAAAGGAAAAATGAAGATGAGGAAGTGGCCCTCTTGGCTCAACGGTTCAAAAAATTCTTCCGCAAAAATCGTAGCCAACCATTCAAAGGGAAACAGTTGGACAACAAGCGTTATACAGGTAAACCTACTAAAAAGTTCAAAGAGCCACAGTGTTCACGTGCCGAAAATTTGGGCACCTGTCCACTGAATGCCCCAACAGAAAAACCAAAGGAAAGGCTATGGCAGCCACTTGGGATGACATTGAAGAATTAAACTCAGACTTCAGTGATTCAGAGAGTGATGGAGACCAGAAATCCCTGAAAATACTCATGGCCTCCACACCTACAAACATTCCATTGATAACCGAGGAAATTGATGAACCACAAATCGAAGGGACACTTCCATCAGATGAAGAGAAAAAAGAAGAAGAAAAGGATAATTTACAGGATGCATATAATCAACTTTAGATACATAGCATCAATATCCTTAAAAGACTTGGCATTACTGAAAATAAGAATAAATTGCTACAAATGGATCTGGATAAAACCTTAGAGACCAATACACACATAACTAATGATCCTCAGTAATACCACTCAGATAATGATAGGCTGGAAAGAATCAATTCATTTCTAAAATTTGAGTCGATGAAACTAAACAAACAGATTGAGTCATTGAAAGATGAAAACATGCATCTTAAGAATGAAAATCACACACTTATGTTTGATGCAGAAAAATCCAAAAAATCTGTTGAACTTAGTTACAAATTCTCCCAAAGCAATGAAAAATTAGAAAGACTCTTAGGGATGGGGAGACCACAAAAAGATAAGAGAGGACTGGGATATGAAAAATTCAAATCAAGCCTCACTCCTACAGCACCAATGGTAGGAAAAAAATGCTACATCAGGAAGTAACACCAGGATTACTCCTATTTGTCATTCATGTGGCGACTCGGGTTATTATAAAATCGAATGCCTCACTACTGGGAGAACTCAATCCAATTCTGGTTTGAACCTTACAGGAAAATACAAATCAATTGGAAAAATGATATAAACTATCAAGAGTCCACCAAAGTACATTGCAAGAGGTAAGCCACTTCCGTCCCCACCTAGAATGACTAAGAAAATGGAGGAGATCTAAGTCAAGTGGCTCAACTGAATCAGAAAACAAATGAATTAATGAAACAAGGAAAAGTGATTCAGTCACCTAACATACCCAGACTCACAGTCTAAGGAAACTTGTCACAAAATGGGTAGTGAAAGAAAAGAAAATTTGCCTAATAACTCATTCAAGCCTAAAAACAAGTAATAATGTTAAGTGGTACCTAGATAGCGGGTGCTCAAGACATGTCACAGGTGACAAAACCTTTCTCTCTAACTATTCAAATCTTGATGATGGGAAGGTCATCTTTAGTGATGGAAGCACCGCTAAGGTACTAGGGCATGGGACTATCATTGGATTAGAGGTGCTCAAAAGTGAGAATGCTTTTTGTGTAGAAGGACTGACACACAACCTTCTAAGAATCTCTCAAATATGTGACAACAAGCATGTGATGGCATTCTCAAAACAAGAGTGCAAGATCTTGGACCTATCAAGAAAATTAATTATGAAGGGTCTTTGCACTAATGATCACTGCTATGTTGTCAAAGGCAAGAGCAGGGATGATCCCTCTGCTTGATATCACCAGAGCACAAACAATAAGTTCAGGCCATGGCATCTAGGCCAGGACATGTGTGTGAAATGATGCACTTTTGTGATTACTATGTTATATTTGAGGTTTCTATACCTCAAAATCTCTTTTTGACAATGAACATAATAAATGTTCATAATTTTGAGTTTCACAACTGTTATACAAAATTTTTCTGTGTTTATATGCTGATGAGAAAATATTTTATGATATACATATATGAAAGATTATCGAAGTACTCATATCAATGTCATATTCTTCACTTTGATAAGTCAATCGATGAATCGAATGACTCTTCGATGACATCGAATGTACTTCAGGATTATCACAGTACATAAGGAGGCTAAACTGTCAAACATGCCTTCACTGTCATTGAACCTGATTCGTAGGAGTTTCTCTTTTCCCTCATCACCTACACTGGATTATCCATGAAAAACTTAGGGTATGGATATCTTTTTGGGTGCCCTAAGTATATATATGTATGTGATGACCTACTGACCTGGATCGATTAACATTTTATGTATTGTGCCATTGGAAGGGCTAAATATTGAATATCTCTGGTTATGCCTCTGCATGGGTAAAGTACTTTGGGATTTTTGATGTGCCCATGGATGGGCTAAATGTTCCATTTTGATGTTTTAAACAGCTTATAACTATCAAGCTTGGATAGTTCTTTTGAATGATTGTATGGATGAATGATATTTTTTTGTGAGCTTAGTATTGAGTGTTTATAGGACAAATGCTACATATAACATGATGATAGGCTGACTACTATTTTTTGCATGCATGAAGAAAGTGTTTAATTGCGAATGTGCATTGATGGTTCAAATGCAAATGTGCTCTTTGAAATGTTGAATATTCTGCTATCTCCTTATGTGTTTTTGGAAATATGATTACCTTAATTCTCCCATGATTCCTCAAGTTCAAACTTTAGTCAAATCTGCTATAGGTATATACTAATCTTTTTCAATGACTGACGAAAAGGGGGAGAACAAATCCCACCATGAGAACAATTGTTTGTATGGCTTCTATGCATGGTTATGCAGGTGATAGGGGGAGCAGCTGCAAGAAGATAGGAGGAGGAGCTTCATAAAGTTTCTGTGTGTATGAACTCCAATAGTCTCTTTGTAAAATTGTGTAAATTTCATGTACACACAATTTAGGATGTTGTTCTAGGTGTGTTTTAGGTGTTTTCTCACGTTATTAATAAAGGGGGAGATTGAAAGTGCCCTAGTTTGTCAATTAACGTGAGAGTTGAGTCGGTAAGACAAGTGAGCCCCATATGAAGATCATATAAGCATCTGCCTCAATTGGATGTGTGCTCTGAACTCATTAAAGGTAAACTTAGCCTCACATCCCATGTCCTAAAACACCCAGGTATATAAATCCTTAAAAAGCTTAAAACAACATAGGAATATAAGTATGAAAACAGATTTTGAAAACAGAAAAATTCTCTAAGTTTTCAGCTTTCTTCGATGTATCGGGCTTACATCGATGACATCGAACACTTAATTTCGATGACATCGTTATAGCCTCGATGACAACGAATTGAGGTCTTTTATGTCCAGCAACCAACATGATATTTGGACAATATTCTCGATGAATCAATCGCGCTTCGATGACATCGGAATTCAAATTCCGATGACATCGAACAAGGTTCTATGTCATTGAATATAGGCTGTCTGTGTCCAGCAAGCTTCAACTGTAAATAAAGAATTTTGTCAATAACTTGAAATGAGCCTCGATGACATCAGAATTCAAATCCCGATGACATCAAGGGAGCTTCGATGTCATCGAATTCGAACAAGTCATGTCTAGCAAGCTTGATAGGAATATCATCTGGATATGTTCGAGGAATCGAGCTACCCTCGATGACATCGAAATTCAAATCTCGATCATTTCGAAACTAGGCTGATGTCATCGATTTCGGACAAAGGAATGTCCAGCAAACTCTCAAGGAAAATCTACTGAAAAGATCGATGTATTGAACTAGGTTTCGATGTGATCACCATTTGAAATCTGATGACATCGAAGCTAGCCTGTTCATGTCCAGCAAGCTCCTTTGAATACATTGTCAAGGAATCGAACCTTGGTTCAATTACATCGGAGTTCAAATCCCGATGCCATTGAAGCAGGTTCGATATCATTGAGCTTCTGTCAAAAAGTTCCAGCTGTGTTTGTCAGTTGAGTTCGTATCATCAAACTGACATTCGACGTCATTGAAAGTATATGTTCGATGACATCGAACTTAGTTAGAAACTGACTATTTTATTACCGTTGGAACTTTTTGCCTATATAAGGTGAGCTTTTTCTTGGTTGCTGCATTGAGAAAAATAGAGATAGCTTTGAGAGAGTAATTGCATATCTCCTACCCTAAGCTCATTTTCTCATGGAAGTTCATCCTTCAACCACCACTCATCATTGATATTCAATAGAGAGGATTGAAGAATGAACTTCTCCATTCAAGGATCATCCAGTTACTATCTTAATGGCAAATCATTGAGCTGGGATACCTTGAATGCTTGGAATCACTCATTTTCTAAAATAGAAAAACATTTATTAGAGTAGGATTCCAACATAACCTTGACCCAACCCGTCCCCTTTATTGGAACATTATCAAGTGTTGTGGATCAAGGGAGCTGAAGAATCTTCATCATCAAGGTGGAGATCTTCATCAACATGCTTAACGGGGCCCATCTACTTATCTGTAAGTCATTGGAGTCTAGAGACCCTGTTGATCATTCCTTGTGTAGGATTGGGTCACAGGTACATTTCACCCCTTATAAGTCCTCATAGGAGGCCTCCGACGGGAGAGTACATTTGGGTGCTGTGTGTTGACCCTTGTTCTTGTGTAGGGCATAAACTTAGGTCCTTTATATAGATCCTTGGCCTGTGTGGCCTAAAATAGAGGTTCGTTATGTAGATCCTTTGCTCTTGTGTAGGGTATAAAACTTAGGTGCTTTGTGTTGACCTTTGCTCTTGTGTAGGGCATAAACTTAAGTCCTTTGTGTAGGTCCTTGGCCTGTGTGACCTAAACCTAGGTTCCTTGTGTGGATCCTTGGCTTGTGTGGCCTAAAACGGAGGTTCCTTGTGTGGATCCTTTGCTCTTGTGTAGGGCATAAAACTTAGGTGTTTCGTGTTGACGTTTGCACTTGTGTAAGGCATAAACTTAGGTCACTTGTGTAGGTCCTTAGCCTATATGGCCTAAACCTAGGTTCCTTGCTTGGATCCTTCGCCTGTGTGGCCTAAAATGGAGGTTCCTTGTGTGGATCCTTTGCTCTTGTGTAGGGCGTAAAACTTAGGCGTTTCGTGTTGACCTTTGCTCTTGTGTAGGGCATAAACTTGTGTTTTGTGCTAGCACGTCTTAGGTACCTTGTGTAGGTCCTAGAGTCAACCTTTTGTAGGTTGTAACGATTTGAGCTAAACCTGATTTGAAACCTCTGTTGGTGAAATCCGGTACACTCATGGGATGAGTGCGTCCGTCGAGAGTGGAGTAGGCACATAGTCGAACCACTATAAACGACTGCGTTTGGGATTGATTCTTGCTTGATCTTTCATTATGTTTATCTTTTATATGCAAGCTTGATAATATGAATGCTTTGATTTGAATCACATCTCACAGACATTCACTCTTCTCATCCATCTTAGACTATTTGTTGTATCATGTTGAATATTGAATAGTCTTTTGATTGGATCCTCTACTTGGCTTGGAAGCCATTAGAGTTAAATTGGGGATATCTTGATAGTTGCATATTAAATCAAGATTAAGGTAATAGGATTTAAAACAAGACATAAAATTTTATAAAGTCCTTTTCACCCCCCTCTAGGGCACCTTGAGTTATTTCGATTCAACTAAATTGGTCCTCACTGTAATTTCGGTTATCATGTTATGTGGGTCGTGGTTGTCATATTATATGGGTTGTGGTTGTGATGTTATATGGGTCATGGTTGTGATGTTATATGGGTCGTGGTTGTCATGGGTTGTGGTTACAATGTTATATGGGTCATTTTTTTTTAAAAAAAAATGTTATATGGGTCATGGTTGTCATGGGTCATGGCAGAAATGTTAAAGAGGGCCCCACTTACATAATCTACTTTGTTCATCGTGTAGGCCAGCTCAAGATGGAGCTAATAGGCTTTGACTGGGATTGGTTAGGATAATTAGGGGCCCCATTGTGTGCCTAGGAATGTTTTAACATAAAAAAATTGTTCCCCTTCATGCAGTCCACTCCAATCTCAAATCCGCCTCATATTTTATCCCATGCACTAAAATGATCTGGTGAAGTTGGTGGATGGATCAGATCAAATATATACATCAAGATGGTACCACTTGTGAGACCCAAATTTGGCCAGAATGTGCTAATGGTGTGATTGTTGAAACTTTCCATGCTCACTGTAATGATTGTTAGAAGTGGACACTGCCCAAGTCAGGACTTTTTGTGCCCATGGCGAGCTGGCCGTCAAGGTGGACGTAACAGATCACCCCATATGCGTCGTGGTTATTGTGTTATATGGGTCCTAGTTGTTATGTTATATGGGTCGTAGTTGTCATGGGTTGTAGTTGTCATGTTATATGGGTCGTGGTTGTCATGTTATATGGGTCGTGGTTATCATGGGTCATGGTTGTGATGTTATATGGGTCGTGATTGCAATGTTATATGGGTCTTGGTTGTGATGTTATATGGGTCATGGTTGTTATGTCTCATTGTTTTAATGTTAAAGAAGGCCCCACTTACATAATCTATTTAGTTCACCGCGTAGACCAGCTCGAGAAGGGGCTAATAGGATTTGATTGGGACTAGTTTGGATGAACAGGGACCCCATTGTGTGCGCATGGACAAGAATGTTTCAACAGTCACCGTTATTTTCTAGTATGTGGCCCACACGAGCACTAGATAAGGCTGATATTTAAGCCCTTGCACTAAAATGATGCGGTAAAAATGATGGGCAGCATGGATTATACACATACATCAATCTGGGCCCATACGGGTCGCGGTTTGCATGGGTCGTAGTTGTCATGTTATATGTGGCTCGTGCTTGTCATGTTGTTATATGGAACGTGGTTTTCATGTGTTCACTTCCTTTACTACCTAGCCATTGGTACCATCGCCTAAGGCCCACAGTGGGGTGATCTGATCCATCCACCTTGTCGGCCAACTCGCCGTGAATCCAAAAAGTCCTGACATGAGTAGTGTCCACTTCTAACAAACATCATAGTGAGCCTGGAAAGTTTTAAAACTCACCGTTATTTTCTATTATGTGGCCCACACGAGTACTAGATCAGGCTAATATTTGTGTCCTTGCTCTAAAATAACTCGACAAAAATGATTGGCGGCATGGATTATACAATACGTCAATCTAGGCCCATATGGGTGGTGGTTTACATGGGTCGTAGTTGTCATGTTATATGAGTCGTTGTTGTCATGCTATATGGATCGTGGTTTTGACATGTTTACTTCCTTTACTACCTAGCCATTGGTACCATAGCCTAAGGCCCACAATGGGGTGATCCGATCCATCCACCTTGTCGGCTAGCTCGCGGTGGCCCCAAAAGTCCTGACTTGGGCAGTGTCCGCTTCTAACAAACATCTCAGTGAGCCTGAAAAGTTTCCACAGTCACCATTATTTTCTATTATGTGGCCCACACAAGCACTGGATTAGGTTGATATTTGGGCCCTAGCCTTAAAATGACACAACAAAAAGGAAAGGTAGCATGGATTATACACATACATCAATGTGGGCCCATATGGGTCGTGGTTTGCATGTGTCATAGTTATCAAGTTATATGGGTTGTGGTTGTCATGTTATATGGATCATGGTTTTCACGTGTTCACTTCCTTTACTAACTAACCATTGGTACCATAGCCTAAGGTCCATAATGGGGTGATCCGATCCATCCACCTTGTCAGCCAGCTTGCCATGGGCCCCAAAAGTCCTAATTTTGGCAATGTCCACTTCTAACAAACATCACAATAAGCCTGAAAAGTTTCAACAATCAACATTATTTTCTATTATGTGGCCCACACAAGCACTGGATCAGACTTATACTTGGGCCCTGGCCCTAAAATGACATGACAAAAGGGATAGGCGGCATGGATTATACACATACTACAATTTGGGCCCATATGGGTTGTGGTTTGCATGGGTCATAGTTGTGTGTCGTGGTTGTCATGTTATATGGATTGTGGTTTTCACGTGTTCACTTACTTTATTACCTAGTCAATGGTACCATAGCCTAAGGCCCACAATAAGGTGATCTGATTCATCCACCTTGTTAGCTAACTCGCCATGGGTCGAAAAAGTCCTAACTTGGGCAGTGTCGACTTATAACAAACATCATAGTGAGCTTGTAAAGTTTCAACAGTCACCATTATTTTCTATTACGTGGCCCACATGAGCACTGCATCAAGCTAATATTTGGGTCTTTGCCCTAAAATGACACGACAAAAATGATGGGTGGCATGGATTATACAAATAAATCAATGTGAGCCCATATGGGTCGTGGTTGTTATGTTATATGGGTCGTGGCTGTCATGGTATATGGATCATGGTTTTCACGTGTTTACTTCCTTTACTACCTAGCAATTGGTACCATAGCCTAAGGCCCACATTGGGGTAATCCGATCCATCCACCTTGTCGGCCAACTCGCCATGGGCCCAAAAAGTCCTAACTTGGGCAATGTCTACTGCTAACAAACATCACAGTGAGCATGGAAAGTTTCAATAGTCACCATTATTTTCTATTATGTAGCCCACATGAGCACTAGATATAGCTGATAATTGGGCCATTGCCCTAAAATGACACGACGAAAAGGATGGGCGGAATGGATTATACACATACATCAATGTGGGTCCATTTGGGTCGTGGTTTTCATGGGTTGTAGTTGTCATGTTATATGGGTCGTGGCTGTCATGTTATATGGATCGTTGTTTTCATGTGTTCACGTCCTTTACTACCAAATGTAAGGCTAGCCGTTGGTACCATTATCGAAGGCACACAATGGGGTGATTTGATTCATCCACCTTTTCGGCAAGCTCGTCGTAGGCCCAAAAAGTCCTAACTTGGGCAGTGTCCACTTCTAACAAACATCATAGTGAGCCTAGAAATTTGCAATAGTCACCATTATTTTCTATTATGTGGCACACATGAGCACTGGATCAGGATGATATTTGAGCCATAGCCCTAAAATGACACGACAAAAAGGATGGGCGACATGGATTATACACATACTCAATGTGGGCCCATATGGGTTGTAGTTTGTATGGATCGTAGTTGTCATGTTATATGAGTCATCGTTGTCATGTTATATGGTTTTCACGTTTTCACGAGTTCACATCATTTACTACCAAATGAAAGGCTAGCCATTGGTACCATAGCCTAAGGCCCACAATGTGGTGATCTGTTTCATCCACCTTGTTGGCCAGCTCGTCATGGGCCCAAAATCTCCCACCTTGTGCTGTGTCCACTTCTAACAAACATCGAAGTAAGCTTGGAAAGTATCAACAGTGGGTGACACTATCACTATTATTTTCTATTATGTAACCCACACCAGCTCTGGATCAGGCTGATATTTGGGCCCTATCCCTAAAATGATATGGCAAGAAGGATGGGCGACATGGATTATACACATACATCAGTGTGGGCCCCACGAGTTGGGCATTGCCCATGCCCAAAAAAGGGATAGTACACGTCATTAAATATGACATAACTTCTTATTCACTGAAAAACCGTACAACTATTGAACCAAGGAAAAAGTCATTTTGGTCCAAGTAATTTTTAAAAGCTTGTTAGAAGCCCACCCTCGAAATATTTGCAAGGTTGAATCTTTTTAAGGAATTTGACCATACATCAAGGCCAATGCGGTCAATTTCCTAAAATTTTTATATCAAGTTAATATTTTTTTTTCTTTTCATCTAGTTTTTTGTAACCTTATTAAAAGGTTGGATGGCGTGGATATACAATACATGCATCATCGTGGGCCCCACAATTAGGGTCGGACGTGTTGGCTGAGGTTAGGGTCTCACCAACTCCACTCCACTCCACTCCACATCCTTGGGTGGTAAGCTAGGTGGAGCCTACCATGGTGTTTGTGAAAGATCCACACTATCCATCCTTTTTTCTAGATCATTTTTTAGGGAGGCAAATCCAATGCTCAAGAGGATCACACTAGGAAAATTCATTTTAGGGTTTAAAGATTGCCCACCATTGAAACCTTACTAAGGCCCACATGTAATTTAGATCTGGCTTATATTTAGGCTTATGGCTGAAAATGTGATGGAAAAACAAATGAATGACGTTTATCACACGCATGCATAAAGGTGGTCCCTATGGACACTTCTGTATGCTCATGACCCCAAACAATGAGGTAGATTCGTGAAAATGAATTATCTTAAGGGAAAGAAAATTTCGAGCCTTAATGGCACTTTTCCATCTATCTTCATTAGTTAAAGACAAATAAGTGCTTTTCTCATTGTCTTTTCAAAAGGTAAGTGGATTACTTAAATATTTTAAAAGCAAGGGGATTTTCAAATATCAACCAAAATACAGGCGAGTATATATAAATATCCTTAAAAAAAATATTGGATTATAATACTTAAACCTTTGTATCTTCCTCTGAATACAAATTATCTTCTTAATTATTATCATTGAGTAGTAAAGATTTTAAATTCACCAAAAATTAGCTACATGTTTCCTCAAATAGATGGCTTGGATCACATAAAATAACCATACACTGAACAAATATAATCTATAATTTTGATAAGTCCATTATTGTAGTAACCTAATAACAAAACATCATTGCAAAGAAACTGCTTATTTAGTTGTCCTACAAAGCCTATTAGGAAAGAAATGATTTTGATATATTCATTTTATTCAATTTTCTTTTTTGTTGAGATTTGATTAGATTGTAATTAATTTATGATAAGATTTGATTTTATTGTAAACTTCCTTTTGAGGCTATTTCTCTTGCATAAATGCAGAGTTATACTCAATGAAAATATAGAAGAAAATTTTCAATTTTCTAATTCTTGTTTCTTCATCATTTAGTTTTTATTAAAGTTGAATGTGGGAACCACTCAAGTTGTTTTAGGACCACCATCTTTTATATGTAAATTTACATTCTTTCCATTAATGTGGCCCATCTAATTTTTTATATTAGGTTCATCTTTTTCAAATGCAGTGGATATAAGTTTCATTACTCGATGAACGAAGTGAATTTCACAAACACAAAATGATAGACCGAACAAGCTAGAGTGTTTTACAGGATTCATAAAACAGGTGTTGTAGGCTATTCAAGTCCTTTTCTATAAGTTGGCAATGCATATTAGTTTAACCACTTTCCCTACATATCTCACTTGTAAAAATGAGGTTTGAATACGAGTTTTACAGAATTTAAAAAATGTTACCCCTATTGTTATTCAATTCAAACATGTGGCCACATGAATAATGAACGGCCTAATTTCAATTAAACATGTGCAAGTATACAAATATCGGGTGTGCTGGAGTCGTATTTAATTCAAATCAAACTAAATGCCTTGTGACCTCAAGCATTAAGATAGAGTGATTAAGACTAGATATATGAAAATCGACCGTTTGTTCAACCACCTATTAATAAGGTGATCATATGATCTATGAAGGGGAGGGTTAGTCCTTTCGATAGATTCTTTTACCTTGGAAACAAGGACTTTTTCTTACAACAGTGATAGCTTGGTCGCGATTCTCAATAAAAGTAATAAAGATAGAAAAGATATATATATATATATATATATATATATATATATATATATATATATATATATATATATAAAAGACTTGATGTCGAATTTAGTAATCTAAATATAGATGTAGTACAATCAACATATGATGAAAAGTAAGTAGAAGAGATTATCAAGGATGGTCTAAGTTGGTAAAACAATCGTGGTCGTAACGGTCTTCCAAACCTAGATAGTTGTGAAGAAAACCAAACAATTGTGAGATGGTCATGGTGTTTGATTAGTAGGTCATGACTGGGGAATCACTAAGTAAGAGCTTAACAATTTGGGGATTCGACAACAAAGTTGTCGATATTTAAACTAAACTAACCAGCTTGTTGCAGTGGTAAATTGGAGAGAAGTGGAAACTAAACTAAACTACTCAATCCAAGCTTACTGCAACATGGTGTTAGACAAGAGTAGAGAGGTTTAAACAAAGCAAATTGAGATAGGTGTTCATGAGGGATGAAAGATAAGGAGCATTGAAATGAACCTAAACTTCGGTCTGACCTAAGGTCGAACTTACAGTTTCCAGAAAGTACTCAAAACAAGATTGTAGCAAAGCCCTAAAATTCATGTAATTCGACTCCAGCTGAAGAATCCTTCGACTGGCTTTAGTGCAACTAAACCTAAACTTTGGTCCGACCTAAGCTTGAACTTACAGTTTCCAAAAATGACGATGTCCTAACTGTTTCAGATGAACTGACCCTACACTGCCAGTTTTAGTCGAATCAACCCTATTTTCGATTTGATGTAAAACTGGCCGTTATAGATCCATTGGAGCATTTTTCCTATAAATCTAGCAACCGGATGTTTATGAAAATGATGGTTTTGAGTGAGAAAAAGATCCTGGACTGTCCCAATACTTGCAAATCCTTATAAGCTCTCATCCATTGAGATCCATGCCCTCTTCCAAGTGGTTCATCACTGTATGAGCATTCGAATTCTCCATTTGTGGAATAACTTGGTATCTAACATTCTCTAAAGGTTCAACGCTAAACCCAATAGGTATATCATTTCTCTAAACAACATCTAAAATGACCATTTATGTGAATCCCTACTAAGTACCCAATCCTATCATTAGTTGTATGAGATTTACCCAACTCCTATCACCTTTATTACCTCAAAGGAGCATCGCATGCAAGGTATTAATTTGTAGGAGCTGAAGTATTGACAAACATTAGCATCAACGATCGGGGGAGCAATTGATGAGCAGATTCAAACATGGGAGAGCTTTGAAGAAGCAACTCAAGCATGGTACATCAGTTCAATTCGACAAGTGTCATTTACATAGTTCATACTTTCTTTCCTTATGTAGGATTGAGGGTAAGAGTTTGTGACACAGATTCGATAAGTTCTTGTGTAAGACATTGTAACACCCCGAACTTTTTAATACTTGAGTATTGAAAGTTCTTGAGTGTTACTATGAAATTTAATTTTGTATATACATGTGTATGTCACCAATTTAGCCTATCATAACCTTACATCTATTTTCTAACCTAAATTTGACCAATTATAACATCCCAAATGATACCATTTTAGCCTAAGTTCATCCTGTTGTTTGATATATGTATATCCCCTTAATTAATGAGAATTGGTGAATAAATCTTTATCTGTAATAATTTAAATACGAGTTCTTTTTTAAGAACTTCTTAGAAATATGCCTATAACTATTTAGAATAATTATATTTCCTAAAACTCTCAAATTAATAATAAATACAAAAATGCCATTAATATAGACCTTTGAATTCTATATCACATGGTTCTCATGATCCACTTGATGTGAAATTTTCTACCATGCCTATTTATTATAAATTAACCATATACATAGAATTTCATCCGTTAGATCATAGTATAAGTGGTCCAGTTGATAAATCAGCCCCTTAACCCTTGATTTTGGTGTCTATCAAGTAAAGAACGTTCGTAGGTAGTTGTAGTAGGATATTTTCCTTCATATGAACAACTTAAATTACCCATCATATGAACTGACTGTGAAATGTGAGAACCCCACCTTGGTTAGTTTTTCCTTAGGTGCAAAGTTAGCCGTTTTAGGCTTACTAACTCTTTCTAAATTTGGACCTTCCAAATTACCCGCTTTCCACTGTCAATCACAGTTAAAATTTGGAATAAACTTTATGATTAAGAGATTATACAAAATTTAGACATTGATCTATGATCCTACACCATTGAATAATAATCACCTTAAGCTAATTCATTCATTTTTATGTGACAGGTGAAATTTCATATTTAGGCCTTTTCCACCATTTATTAACCACCAAATTTTGCCCAATTATTTACCTATCTTGACTACACATTTTTCCTAAATTTAGGCATTGATCATTAAGCATAGACCATTACATAAGATCAAGTTTGTTTTGGCACCCGCTAAGAGAATTTTTAAGATAAGCCAATCTAAGTATCGGATCACCAAGAGAATTATATACACTGTCTCTATTTAATGACTTCGACACCTTGAATGAATTAGATTGAAATAATGATACATATAAAAGATAAATTTGAGAAATCCATTTTAAGTGGGATGTGACACACCCACTCCTTTATAATTCATTATTCATGTGGCCACATGGCCCTTCTCCACTCACAAACCAATGCATGCCCACCTTCTAAATGTCCAATGAAAAGAGAGAGAGAGAGAGAGAGAGAGAGAGAGAGAGAGAGAGAGAGAGAGAGAGAGAGAGAGAGAGAGAGAGAGAGAGAGATCCAAGCCTAAATGCTCATCCATTCTCTTCCTTCTCCACACATGAGGTGTCTCCCTCTTGCTCAAGAAACGTCCTGATTCATGTAAAAGATTTCCTACACTGAGATCTACTTAGAGTTTTTATCTAAGGCTAAGGTGAGAAATTTCTTTAAGCTTACACCAATTTAAATTGAATTTATACATAGTTCTTTTATTTTTGCATTAAAATTATATATAGTTCAATTTTTACTATGATTTTCATGCTAATAAGTTACTAGATCTTTATAAATCATTTATTCATGTTGAAATTATGTTTCATATATTATTTTAATCATGTTGGATATATTTTGTGGGTGGTCAGATCACAAAACTATGCATTTAATTGTGAAACTACACACGTTTGGATCCCAAACGGTGCACAGTTTACCCATCCAATGAACTAGATAGTTATTTCAAAAAATCATATGATTTTACTGACATTAATCTAACCTAAAATACATATTTTAAACCTTAGGTCGGTGGGACTCACTTTGGAAGTAATTTGGACTTATTGGGTGATTCGTCTGACTTGAAATCACATTGGTGTGCCTATGGATTCACTTTAAAGTGTATGGACTATTTTTTAACCTATTGAGATTTATTTTATTATAATTCTATATTAATTAGTTCATGAAAACAATGCTGAAATTTTTATGAATTCGTGAGGAATGATGTATACAAGTCTTGCCCTTCAACGATTTTGAGAGCGATGTATGTTTCCAATCCATATTGAGTTGAATTTTGATCATCTCTCCTTATTTATGTTGAATTGGCCTAATGTTACTCTTATCTTTTATTGATTTAACCTAATGTTACTTTTCTCTTTTATTAGGTTAGCCTTGTGATACCTCCCTTATTTTATGGCTTGGGTATGTGTCTTGGAATTTTAACACTCTCTTGATTCGACTTCTTTCCCTATTTAATGCAAGTGATGTATTAAAGGTCTCACAACAAGTAACTTACATGTATTTATCATGGATTTAATGCACTTTGAGTAGTGACCCTCTTGGTTGATGTGTAAATCCTTAGATTTGGATAGTGGTGCACACATCGATGTAAGTAATCCGCAACGCGTGTTACATCACCTTTCTGGGATTTGATATCGCAATTAGTCACTCCATGAACAAATCGTATTACGTAATTCATCTAGTTCATGTGTTGTGTCATCTCGAGATGTTCACATAAATCCACAGTAGTGTTGGACACGCCGACGAATCTCCATAGTTATGAGATGCAAAGTGAGCCATATTTTTATGAATTATATTCCATAATGTGGTGGTCATTATGTATGATAAGCCACACATATTGTGCTAGGCATGCATTCATGTAGGTTGGTTGTGCATATTAATACCCTTTATAGTTGGGGAGTACAAAAAGTATCAGAACCTTTATATTATGTTACATTGAGAAATTGCTTGAATTGTATTAATTTTAAAGAATAAACATCACTACGATTAGGGTGTTGACCCTCTCTAACCATATACAAGATGTAGGTGATGCACATGTTAAAGATATGAGGGATGATCTTCCTATGGAAGACTACGAGTGTCGTCGGATGATGTTGCCAATGCTTTCATCTTAGTTTAGTTTAATTTATGTTTCATGTTGCGAATTTAGATACTTGTAATAAGAATCTACCTGGTTGTGCATAAAAAGATTAGTTGAACTTTTACATTTAAATGTAATAAGATTTATAGTATGGTTGATTGTATTCTCGTGAATGGGTTATCTTTGTGAATGTAATTGGATGTGATCTAAAAAAAAGGTGCAATTTTGAAGCATCCAATTATTACTTTATTAACACTTGAAATTCTCGAGTACGAGTATGTGCTTGGGCCGCGAAAACTCAAGGCATTACATGTTGCGCAGCATGCCAACAACACAGTGGGCCTAGATCCAATCTCAGGGCTCACCCACAAATGAAAAACAAGAAGAAATATAAACTAGAAACAGAATCAAAGCAATCTAAACAAACCACAAGACAAGATATACGTGGAAAAACCCCAACAAAGGTAAAAAAAACCATGGATGCAAACTTCCACTATGAAGAACAAAGATTACAAGGCAATATACTAACCTCTCCCTTGGAAGTATAGGGAAAATCCCTTGCCCACACCTTTGAAATATTTCCCAATATTCACCTTAACCCTAGAATAGCCCTAGGGACCCCAATTTGTAGTTTTGGTAACTTCTCTTCCTCACCTTGCGAAAGACCGACTCAAATTTTCGCAGTCCGCATCGGATTCGGAAACAACTCTGCGTAACTACAACCGGTTGAACAAACTATTCGACCGGTCGAACATGGCCCACAACCGATCGTGCACCTCGGACCAAAAAACTGATGCTCAGTGGAGTTCAAGTCGTGCCAGTCCACGACTGGTTGAGCAGGGTCCTATGACCGGTCGATCATGGGCCTCGACCGGTCGAGGACGGCCCAGATGTGGCTCCACTTCTCAACAATCTCCCACTTGGAGACATATCACCATAAACCTTTGTCTACTTCATCCGGAGTGCACCACCTCCCTGTCTTCAAACCTGAAGACCAATCAAAGTTGAGCAGAGCTTCAGCTTTTCCCGTGTGACCACCTTGGTCAACATATCCGCGGGATTCTCACTTGAATGAATCTTCTCCAGAGCAATCGATCCATCTTCCAGTAACGAACGTATGAAGTGATATCTGATGGCAATATGCTTGGTCCTTGAATGAAAGGCTGAATTCTTAGCCAAGTGTATTGCACTCTGCTTGTCACTGTACAGCTTGCAATCTTCTTGCTTCTTACCCAACTCTTCCATGAAACCTTGCATCCATACCATCTCCTTACACACTTCTGTAGACGTAACATATTCTGCCTCTGTTTTACTGATAGATACTATCTTCTGTAACTGAGAGACCCAACTGACAGTAGCACTACTTAGAGTAAAGACATAACCTGTAGTGCTTCTTCAGTTGTCGATATCTCCTGCCAAATCTGAATCCACGTAGCCTTGTAGCTTGATTTCCGATCCACCATAGCACAGCCCTACACCCTTAGTACCTATCAAGTATCTAAGGATCCACTTCACAGCTTCCCAATGTTCCTTCTCGGTGTTGTTCATGAACCTGCTAACAACTCTCACTGCTTAAGCAATGTCTGGTCTCGTTCTCACCATAACATACATGAGACTCCCAATAGCTGACGCCTATGGGACTTTAGCCATGTAGTCCCGTTCCTCCTACGTCTTTGCACCCTGCTCCTTAGATAACTTGAAGTAGTTGGCTAATGGAGTGCCAACCAGCTTAGCACCTCCCATATTGAATCGATCAAGTACCTTGGCTATGTACTCTGCCTGTGATAAAATAAGTTTCTTGCAACTCTCAAATCCTTCATGGCAAATTCTCTAGACAATTGCTTTTGAGATCTAAAATGTCCTTCATGTTTGAACCGGCCACAAGTATATCATTAACGTACAGAAGAAGGATGATGTACGATGTATCAATCTTCTTCAAGTAGCAACAGTGGTTAGCATGACATCTCTTATAACCGTTTCCCAACATGAAACTATCGAACTTCTTGTACCACTGCCTCACAGCCTACTTTAGGCCATATAGACTCTTCTTTAGTCTGCACACCTTGTTCTCCTTTCCTGGTGCCACATATCCTATCGGCTGATGCATATATATTTCTTCTTCAAGGTCCCTAAGAAGAAAAACTTTCTTAACATCTAGCTGCTCTAGATGTAAGTCCTCTATAGCCACTATACTCAAGACCATGTGAATCGTAGACATTTTCACCACAGGTGAAAATATTTCAGTGAAATTGATACCTGCCTTTTGTTGAAACCCTTTCACAACCAATCTGGCCTTGTACCGTTCAGAACCATCGTGCTCCTCCTTCAGTCTGTAAACCCACTTGTTATGAAGAGCACTCTTACCCTTGGGTAGAGTGACTAGCTCCCATGTGCGATTAGACTCAAGAGAGTCCATCTCATCATCCATGGCCTGCTTCCACTTAACCCGTGTATTTGACTGTAATGCCTCTTCAAAACACTCTGGCTCACCATTATCTATCAGCAGTAGAAAATGTAAGGAGGGTGAGTATCGGACCATGGGCCTCCTCTCCCGAGTAGACCTCCTCACAATCGGTGTCTGTGGCTCTGCCTCATAATGCTTCTATGCATGATCATCCTGTGACACTGTAACACCTGTGTTCGGTAACTCTTCCAACTATATGAATCCATTTTCCTTAGACTTAGTTTCTTGCACACTGTCCTTATGCATCACTTTTTCATTGAAGACTACGTCCTTACTTTTGATGATTTTCTTGTTTTTTACATCTCAAAACCTATAGCCAAAATCATGCTGCCTGTAGCCTATAAACGTGCACCTCCTGGACTTCGCATCCAGCTTATTTCTATGCTCTGCATCAATGTGAACATATGAAGTGCAACCGAACACTTTGAGATGTGAAAGGTTCACTTATTTCTTAGTCCACGTTTCTTCTGGTAGCCCACCATCCAATGGTGCTGAGGGACTTCTATTGATGAGATATGCAGTAGTATTCACAGCATCTGCCCAAAAAATCTTGGGCAACCCTGCATGTAACCTCATACTCCTTGCGCGCTCAAGGATGGTCCTGTTAATGCGCTCAGCCACACCATTCTGCTGAGGTGTCCCTGGAATCGTTTTCTGATATTTGATTCCATTTGCTGCACAATACTCCTCAAACCTCTTATCACAGTACTCTCCCCTATTATCAGATCTGAGACATTTTACTGTTTTACATGTCTCATTTTCTACCATAACTTTCCACTTCTTAAATACATCAAATACATCAGATTTATGTTTTAAGAAATAGACCCACAGTTTTCTACTAACATCATCAATAAAAGTAACAAAATAACGTGAGCTACCAAGAGATAATACCTATGTCGGTCCCCACACATCAGTGTGTACAAGCTCCAACAGATGCGTCTTTGGAGCGCATCCCGTCTTCTTGAAGCTCACCCTCTTCTGCTTGTCATACACGCAGTCCTCGCAGAATTCCAAGTCAATAGACTTTAGCCCTGGTAGCTTTCCTTTATACAATAGCACTTTCATCCCCTTCTCACTCATATGTCCCAACCTCCGATGCCATAATTGCTCATTCACTCCAGTTAATGCGACTGCAAGTGAACTATACGATCCTGAAGTCACGTACAAAGTACCTTCCTTCTTGCCTTAAGATATCACCAAGGCACCTTTTGTGATCTTCTAGGAATCACTGGTGAATGTCGTCACATAACCGGTATCGGCCAACTGCCCCATTGAGATCAAGTTACGTTTCAAACTCGGTACATGTCTGACATCCTTCAATTTCAAGACCGTTCCGTCTTTCTGATTTACATGAACTTCCCCCTTTCTAACAATACTGCACGGCTCATCATCACCCAGGTAGACTCTCTCAAAGTCACCTGACACATAATCACGCAGAACTTCCTTACACGAAGTGACATGAAACGAAGCACCCAAGTCCATAACCTAAGACTCATTCCTCGCATCAAGAGACAAGATCAACGCCTCTGTATCACTCTTCTCAAATAGATTCACTGAATCCTTCTCACCTTGAGAGCTTCCTTCTTGTATCTTGAGTGCCCTGCAATCACGTTTCATGTGCCCCTTCTTGCTGCAATGCCAACACTCGTCTTTGCCTTTCGGTCCCTTGGACTTCTTCCTCGACTTAGAACACCCGTGTTTATTACCTCCTTTGTTCAGCGATCTTCCTCTTCCTTCAACATTTAGAGCATTCCCTGAATCCCCTAAAATTCTTGATGCCTTTCTTCTAGATTCTTCACTAAGAATTAGACCGGCCACATCATCAAATTTCAGATTTGTCGACCCTAAAGAATTGCTCACAACAAACACCAAACCATCCCAACTGTCTGGCAAACTGGATAGGATCAATAATGCCCTAACCTCATCCTCAAAAGTAATGTCAACGGATTCCAACTGGCTCGTGACTGTATTGAACTCGTTTAGATGTTCAGCCATGCTCCCACCATCTGACATCTTCATGTTGAATAGTTGTTTCATAAGATGAACCTTGTTGGATGTTGAGGAATTTTCATACATGGTGGCTAGGACTTCCATTAATTCTTTTGTAGTTTTCACCTTGGATATATTGAAGGTGACGCTCTTAGACAAAGAGAGTCGGATCGTTCCTAAAGCCTTCCTATCCAGTAAAACCATTCATCATCTATCATCTTTTCTGGTTTCTTCTCTTTTCCTCCTAGAGGAATATAGAGGTCCTTTTGATACAGATAATCTTCCATCTGAATCTTCCAGAAGGCAAAGTTTGAACCATTAAACTTCTCAATTTTAGTTTTTCCTTCTTTTGCTATCTCTCCCAATAGAACTAAACCCATAGCTTTAATAACAGTTGTTGCGCAGCATGCCAACAACGAAGTGGGCCTAAATCCAATCTCAAGCCTCACCCACAAATGATAAACAAGAAGAAATATAAACTAGAAATAGAATCAAAGCAATCTAAACAAACCACAAGACAAGATATACGTGGAAAAATCCCAACAAGGGTAAAAAACTACAGATGCAAACTTTCACTATGAAGAACAAAGATTACAAGGCAATATACTAACCTCTCCCTTGGAAGTACAGGGAAAATCCCTTGCCCACACCTTTGAAAATATTTCCCAATATTCACCTTAACCCTAGAATAGCCCTAGGGACCCCAATTTATAGTTTTGGTAACTTCTCTTCCGCACCTTGCGAAAGGCCGACTCAAATTTCCTCAGTCCGCATCGGATTCAGAAACAAATCTGCGTAACTACGACCGGTCAAACAAACTGTTTGACCGGTCGAGTGGGTCCCACAACCGGTCGAACATGGCCCACGACTGGTCGAGCACCTCGGACCAAAAAACTAATGCTCGCTGGAGTTCGAGTCGTGCCAGTCCACGACTGGTCGAGCAGGGTCCTACGACTGGTCGAGCATGGGCCTCGACCGGTCGAGGACGGCCCAGATGTGTCTCCACTTCTCAACATTACAGACCTAAGCTCTTGTGTAGGGCCAAATTCACTGGACACAGGTGTGTACGTGCTAGTCTCTGTAGGAGCCTTCGGTGGGAGTGCACATATGTCCTTAGACTAGGACTAAGATTATTGGTTAGCTGATAAAAAATCAACTAAAGTCTCATGTGGGAGCCTCTGACAGAAGTGTACGCTAGATAGGTTCTTGTATAAGATCATAGTCCTTGTGTAGGGCTATAATGGTTGGAGGTGAACTTGATTTAAAACCTCTGATTGTGAAATCTCACTACTAAAAAATCGGGCAAAGGATACAACCTATGGAGGATTTTAGCTACAGTTTAAAGTTGTAGCTATATTACTACGAGTTTAATCCATAGCTAAAATCCATATAACCGTAGCTAAATCCATAATAAAAAAAAATATAAATAAATAAATAAAAAGCAGCGCGGATCCTTTCTTTTTCATTAATGCGGGTCTTCTTTTTTTTCTTTTTTCATTCCCTCTCTTTTAAACATCCCTCTCACGCCTCCACCTCACCCCCACGCCCTAGCCACACCTCTACCTCCCTCTCTCTCTGATTTTTCCAAATTTTCTCCTTTTAAGTTCCCTCTCTCATTCCCATTCCTTTCCCCCTTTTCTCTCATTCTAAATTTTTGATCATCCCCTTTTCTTATTCCAAGGTTAGGTTTTTTATTTCCCATTTCCCATTCCCGATCTTTTCTTCCTCTCTTCTATGCAAGAGGGAAAGCATTGGTGTTGACGGTGATTCCATCAATGGGGGCGATTCGAGTGTCTGCAGTAAGTTCGTTGAGGTAAGAAACTACATTGTGTTGTGGTTATTGTAATCGTATATCAATCATCCCTGTTATGGCTGCTACTTGGGTTTGGTCCACCCAAAAACTGATTAACCCAAATCGAGTTTAGGACAGGTGACTTGGGGATTGAAATCTGAAACATAGTTTACAATCCCTAGAAATTGCTAGATCTACTTTGTGGTAATTAATAAACAATCATAGTTTTCCTCTGACCTGTTCAACATGTTTGTTGACGTAAAACGCTTCACATGCCAATTGAGTATGTGGATTCAATCAATTTCTGGCCAAGTAACTTTCATAATTATACTTGGGCTAGAGTCAGATGGTTAGGACTTGTTCCTTGGTGACTGGCAATGGTTGGAGTGATTGGGACAATTTGTTTGAATGAAAGATGGATGAAGAAGTTTTGGTTTTTCTAAAGTGGGTGAGAGTGTTTGTCTGCAAATTCTGAATGGGAGTTGGCACAACAATTAATTTTTAGGTTGGCTTTGATTTGTTGCATGGGTTGTGTGCCATATGGAGGTTTGGAAGTTTTGTCCATGGGAGAAAGTGAGATTCATGGATTAATCCAGATGGTGTCCATTGAAGGGTGGGGATTTGATATAAGATATCAAATCCAAAGATGAGATCTTTCCCTGAGAGGCTTGTGCTAAGAGCACTGGACCATTCTCAATTATGAAATCTGAGTATATATGAAAATGGTTCGTATTTCTAACACAAGTATTGATTCTAATAGACAATCGATGATAGCCTTAACAAGTAGATGGATAGATTCTTGCTTAGATCTATTTTATGTAAATAATCTTGACCATCTATATTTAGGGTCTGTTGATCAAATGGTTAACGTTTGTTATATTAGTGTGATCATAGTAGCCCATGAAACATGTGTTAGACCTAATGAACAGATCAGGAATTGACTAAGTGTCCCAATGCAACCAGCTGCACTATAACTTACGGTGCTCTGAGAGCATTGGACCATTCTCAATTATGAAATCCAAGTATATGAAAAAGGTTCATATTTCTAACACAGATATTGATTCTAATAGCTCAAAATTTTGGAGAAGTATGGTTAGTTGTTGAGCCTTTTTAATTAATTAGATTGATGTGGATGCTGGCAATAGTGATTTGAATTTCTTGTTGGATCATCGATTACGTGATGGGCCTTTTAATTGATCAGGTTGAGGAGGAAATGTGACCATCAAAGAAGGAAGCCCTAGTGAAATTCCACTAGAGAGGATGGTTCACAGTTCCTTGCGATGTTGAAGAAACTCCAATTATAAATGTCGGCTGCTAGCAATCATCTTTGCCCTATGGAGCTGTGAAAGGTACAGTTTACTTTTCTCACCAGAAAATCTTGAATACGATCTGTGAACAATTTCCACCATGGCAATGCATCTGCTTAAAGTTTCCAATGCGTTGAAATGTTTAACATAGTTCAAAATTCACATTCTTCCGTGATGGATATTTGTACCTTCTTTTACTCTTGATCTCTAAATTTCATTGATTATGAAAGAAGCTCGTATTTTTTATTTTTTTTTTAAAGTGTAGCTGCTTCGTTAAAGGTCTTTCTTTTTTCTTTTTTCTTGTTGTGGTTGGGCCCACTTGGGGTCCCCAGAGAATTGTTGCGCAGCACGCCAACGACGCAGTGAGCCTAGATCCAATCTCAGGCCTCACCCACAAATGATAAACAGGAAGAAATATAAATTAGAAAGGAATAAAAGCATTCAAACAAACCACAAGACAAGATATACGTGGAAAAATCCCAAACTAGGGTAAAAAAACCATAGATGCAAAATTCCACTATGAAGAGAAACGAAGATTACAAGGTAATATACTAACCTCTCCCTTGAAAGTACAGAGAAAATCCCTTGCCCACACCTTAGAAATATTTTCCAATATTCACCTTAACCCTAGAATAACCCTAGGGACCCCAATTTATAGTTTTGTCAACTTCCCTTTCGCATCCCAGTTGTGAAAGGACTTGCGACATGAAATCCGCGAAACTCTTTTCGCATCCCAGTTGCGAAAGGACTTGCGACATGAAATCCGCGTAACCTCGACTGGTCGTGGGCCGCCCCAGATGTGGCTCCACTTCTCAACAATCTCTCACTTGGAGACACATCACCATAAACATTTGTCTTCTTCATCCGGAGTGCACCACCTCCCCGTCTTTAAGCCTAAAGACCAATCAAAGGTGAACAGAGCTTCAGCTTCTCCCTTCTGACCGCCTTGGTCAGTATATCTGCAAGATTCTCACTTGTATGAATCTTCTCCAGAGCAATCGATCCATCTTCCAGTAACGAACGTATGAAGTGATATCTGATGGTAATATGCTTGGTCCTTGAATGAAATGTTGAATTCTTAGTCAAGTGTATTGCACTCTGACTGTCACTATACAGCTTGCAATCTGCTTGCTTCTTACCTAACTCTTCCATAAAACCTTGCATCCACACCATCTCCTTGCATGCTTCTGTAGCCGCAACATATTCTGCTTCTGTCGTACTAATAGATACTATCTTTTGTAATTGAGAGACCCAACTGCCTGCAACACTACCCAGAGTAAAAACATAACTTGTAGTGCTTCTTCTGCTGTCGATATCTCCTGCCAAATCTGAATCAATGTAGCCTTGTAACTTGATTTTCGATCCATCATAACATAGCCCTACGTCCTCAGTACCTACCAAGTACCTAAGGATCCACTTCACAGCTTCCCAATGTTCTTTCCCGACGTTGTTCATGAACCTGCTAACAACTCTCACTGCTTGAGCAATGTCTGGGGTCGTGCTCACCATAGCATATATGAGACTCCTAATAGCTGACGCGTATGGGACTTTAGCCATGTAGTCTTGTTCCTCCTGTGTCTTTGCACCTTGCTCCTTAGATAGCTTGAAGTGGTTGGCTAATAGAGTGCTAACCGGCTTAGCACCTCCTATATTGAATCGATCAAGTACCTTGGCTATGTACTCTGCCTGTGACAAAACTAATTTCTTATTTTTCCTGTCACAATTTATCCTCAAGCCTAGGATTTGTTTTGCAGCTTCTAAATCCTTCATGGCAAATTCTCTAGACAATTGTCTTTTGAGATCCGAGATGTCCTTCATGCTTGAACCGGCCACAAGCATATCATTAACATACAAAAGAAGGATGATGTAAGACGTATTAAACTTCTTCAAGTAATAACAGTGGTCTGCATGACATCTCCTAAAACCATTTCCTGACATGAAACTGTCGAACTTCTTATACCACTGCCTCGGGCCCTGCTTCAAGCCATATAAACTCTTCTTCAGTCTGTACACCTTGTTCTCATTACCTATGCCACGTATCCTGTCGACTAATGCATATGTATCTCTTCTTCAAGGTCCCCATGAAGAAAGGCTGTCTTAACATCTAGTTGTTCTAGATGTAAGTACTCTGAAGCCACTGTACTCAAGACCATGCGAATCATAGACATTTTCACTACTGGTGAAAATATTTCAGTGAAATCGATACCTGCCTTTTGTTGAAACCCTTTCACAACTAATCCGACCTTGTACCATTTCGAACCATCGTGCTCCTCCTTCAGTCTGTAAACCCACTTGTTATGAAGAGCATTCTTACCATTGAGTAGAGTGACTAGCTCCCATGTACGATTAGACTCAAGAGAGTCCATCTCATCATCCATGGCCTACTCCCACTTAACCCGTATATCTGACTGTAACGCCTCTTCAAAACACTCTGACTCACCATTATCCGTCAATAGTTGATAATGTAAGGAGGGTGAGTATCGGACCGTGGGTCTCCTCTCCCGAGTAGACCTCCTCACAACCGGTATATGCGGCTCTGTCTCATCCTGTGGCGCTGTAACACCCATGTCCGGTAACTCTTCCAACTCTACGAATTCTTTTTCTTGGCCTTATTTTCCTGTACACTGTCCTTATGTATCACTTTTTCATTGAAGACTATGTCCTTGCTTCTAATGATTTTTCTGTTTTCTGCATCCCAGAACCTGTAGCCAAAATCATGCTACCCATAGCCTATAAACGTGCACCTCCTAAACTTTGCATCTAGCTTGTTTCTGTGCTCTGCATCAATGTGAACATATGAAGTGCAACCGAACACTCTGAGATGTGCAAGGTTTACTTCCTTCCCAGTCCACGCTTCTTCTGGTAGCCCACCATCCAATGGTGTTGAGGGACTTCTATTGATGAGATATACGGCAGTATTCACAGCATCTGCCCAAAAGGTCTTAGGCAACCCTGCATGTAACCTCATGCTCCTGGCGCGCTTAAGGATGGTCCTGTTAATGCGCTCAGCCACACCATTCTGCTGTGGTGTCCCTGGAATCATTTTCTGATGTTTGATTCCATTTGTTGCACAATACTCCTCAAACCTCTAATCACAGTACTCTCCCCCATTATCAGATCTGAGACATTTTACTATTTTACATGTCTCATTTTCTACCATAACTTTTCACTTCTTAAATACATCAAATACATCAGATTTATGCTTTAAGAAATAGACCCACAGTTTTCTACTAGCATCATCAATAAAAGTAACAAAATAACGTGAGCCACCAAGAGATAATACCTGTGTCGGTCCCCACATATCAGTGTGTACAAGCTCCAACAGATGCGTCTTTGGAGCGCATCCCGTCTTCTTGAAGCTCACCCTCTTCTGCTTGCCATACACACAGTCCTCGCAAAATTCCAAGTCAATAGACTTCAACCCTGGTAGCTTCCCTTTTGACAATAGCACTTTCATCCATTTCTCACTCATATGTCCCAGCCTCTGATTCCATAACTGCCCATTCACTCCAGTTGATGAGACTGCGAGTGAACTATACGATCCTGAAGTCACGTACAAAGTACCTTCTTTTTTACTTCGAGATATTACCAAGTCACCTTATGTGATATTCTAAGAGTTACTGGTGAATGTTGTCACATAACCGGTATCGGCCAACTGTACCACTGAGATCAGATTACGTTTCAAACTCGGTACATGTCTGACATCCTTCAATTTCAAGACTGTTCCGTCTTTCTGATTTACATGAACATCCCCATTTCCAACAATATTGCACGGCTCATCATCACTCAGGTAGAATCTTCCAAAGTCATCTGACACATAATCACGCAGAACTTCCTTACACGAAGAAGCATGAAACGAAGCACCCGAGTCTATAACCCAAGACTCATTCCTCGCATCAAGAGACAAGATCAACGCCTCTGTGTTGCTCTCCTCAGACAGATTCACTGAATCATTCCCGCCTTGAGAGCTTCCTTCTTGTTTCTTGAGTGCCCTGCAATCACGTTTCATGTGGTCCTTCTTGCCGCAATGCTAACACCCGTCTTTGTCTTTCGGTCCATTAAACTTCTTCCTCGACTTAGAACGCCTATGTTTATTGCCTCCTTTGTTCAGTGATCTTCCTCTTCCTTCAACGTTTAGAGCATTCCCTGAATCCCCTGAAACTCCTGATGCCTTCCTTCTAGATTCTTCGCTGAGAATTAGACTGGCCACATCATTAAATTTCAGCTTTGTCGATCCTGAAGAATTGCTCACAGCAATCACCAAACCATCCCAACTGTCTGGCAAACTGGATAAGATCAATAATGCCCTGACCTCATCCTCAAAAGTAATGTCAACGGATTCCAACTGGGTCGTGACTGTATTGAACTCGTTTAGATGTTCAGCCACGCTCCCACCATCTGACATTTTCATGTTGAATAGTTGTTTCATAAGATGAACCTTGTTGGATGCTGAGGGCTTTTCATACATGGTGGCTAAGGCTTCCATTAATTCTTTTGTAGTTTTTACCTTGGATGAAGGCGACGCTCTTAGACAAAGAGAGTCGGATCGTTCTTAAAGCCTTCCTATCCAGTAAAAACCATTCATCATTTGTCATCTTTTCTGGTTTCTTCTCTTTTCCTCCTAAAGGAATATAGAGGTCCTTCTGATACAGATAATCTTCCATCTGTATCTTCCAGAAGGCAAAGTTTGAACCATCAAACTTCTCAATTCTAGTTTTCTCATCTTCTGCCATCGCTTCCAATAGAACTAAACCAATAGCTCTGATACCAGTTGTTGCGCAGCACGCCAACGATGCAGTGAGCGTAGATCTAATCTCAGGCCTCACCCACAAACGATAAACAGGAAGAAATATAAACTAGAAAAGGATAAAAACATTCATACAAACCACAAGACAAGATATACGTGGAAAAACCCCAAACTAGGGTAAAAAATCACGGATGCAAAATTCCACTATGAAGAGAAATGAAGATTACATGGCAATATACTAACCTCTCCCTTGGAAGTACAGAGAAAATCCCTTGCCCACACCTTAGAAATATTTCCCAATATTCACCTTAACCCTAGAATAACCCTAGGGACCCCAATTTATAGTTTTGGCAACTTCCCTTTCACATCCCCGTTGCGAAAGGACTTGCGACACGAAATCCTTGAAACTCCTTTCGCATCCCAGTTGCGAAAGGACTTGCGACATGAAATCCGCGCAACCTTGACTAGTCGTGGGCGGCCCCAGATGTGGCTCCACTTCTCAACAAGAATAGGTGTCCATAACCTGCTACACAGTTCCAGCAGGAGACCCTTGACCAGACTCTAACCAGGCCTTTCCCTGGCAGAGTAGGCATCATAACCAATTAATCTAGCTAGAAAGATGAATTTTGATTTTCATTACACACTTTGAAGTGCTCAAAACTGTATGAATTCTTTGTGGGCCTCTTTGTGCTTTAGTTTTAAAGCATAAGGTCAAACAATTTCTTTGACAGGAGGGCCTTGCCATTTTTTTTCTCCTTCTGGAATTGTATCATTTCTAAAGAACTACTTTTTTTCACATTTTGGAATTTTAAAGAAATATCTCTATAAGCTTTTCTGTAGTTTCTTCAATTGTTTATGGTAGTTCTATAATTATCTGTTGTTTGGTAATGGTAATCTTCCTTAATAAATTAACATTTTAAAAGAAAAAAGAAAGGAATATTATAATAGTTTAGCAAAAGAAGCAACTCATCACTAGATAATTCCATTTGCTTGTCAGTTATGCATAAAATCTGTACATAAAATGTAAATAATTACAACATCTCTCCTCTGTTTGAGATGCATAGCAGTGGGGCCATTATCATAACCACATCAAAAAGAAAGTAAAAAAGGAAATAAAACAGTAAATCATTAATCACCACCATCACCAACGGCATTATCATAACCACATCATCACATCATAAAAAGAAGCAAACCATTTGGCATCCCATAACGCTCGAGATCTTAAAAATGGCTTTAAAATACTTGTTTGGTTGATGTGGAGTTCATTCCTAGGTTTTAATGTTTTCCAGGTAATGTTAGAGTTGGCATAGTAATACATAAGGAATGGTTAGATTTTATATTTGATAAACCGGTTTCCAGGGAGAACTTGGAAGTGTATGTTGATATGCAGAGCTGACCGGTTGTAAAATTGCTATTGAAATGGAAAGAATTCACTGTTAAAAACAAGGATGATAGAGCATCAAAAACTGCGATCCTTGCTAGCCTGTTGCCATTTGCAGGAGTGGCCATCTTGGGTTCAAGCTTATGCTGCTATAAATGCAGGAGGAAGACACCGCAAGAAGGTAAACTTCTACCCGAGAGTTGTAAAATCATGTAAATGCTTAGGTCCTATTTGGTGAATGCCTAAAAATGATTTCATCTCATTTTAGTTAACAATATTTAAGTATTAACTTTTTGTTGCTTTTAACTTCTACCCGCTTACACACAAGTTAGACTTGTAACTTTTTTGTTGCTACTTTGATGGGATACGGTGGATACATGGCTCCTGAGTATGCAATGGCAGGGTTGTTTTCAGTGAAGTCTGATGTGTTTAGCTTCGGCGTCTTACTGCTAGAGATTGTAAGTGGGAAAAAGAACAGCAATCTACATTTCCCCAAAGATGCCTAGAGCCTCGTCACTTATGTAGGTTTCCCTTTTCTCGGCTTCTAATTCTTGGTAAAATGAATTGAGTTTATGCTCAGGTGGGGCAGGCCTCAGATGGCCCATTTTTATAATCAGATATGAAATAGATCCAATTTCAGCTAGCTTCCTAATAAGGCTTTTCTCTTGTGTAACGACAATAACTGGACCGGCCAGGACAGGCTTAGCCTATTGCCAGCCTGAACTTCTTTAATCTCTTCTAGTAGTGTTTTCGCTGTTAAGCTATTTTAATTGGGATTCCATGAAATGTAAATTTACAGGCATGGACACTATGGTGTGAAGGAAAGTGCTAGGAATTGATCAATCCATTGATCGCAGAGGCATGCCCCACTGAAGATGTGCTGAGATGCATCCATATCGGGCAACTGTGCGTTCAAGAAGATGCAGCAAATCAGGAGGTCAGTTCGCATTCATGGTGTGTTCCTTCTGATGAATGGCCCATATATTCGCACATGCCATGTTGACACGTGCTACAAATCTCCTTATGGATCTTCTTGCATGAATCACCTTGGCATTTCTCAAGTTTTTCAAGGCATGTAGGGGTGGTTCCTGGGAAGTGCTTAGTTGCAGTGGCCGCTTGCTTGAGAAATCAGCTCCAGTTGCTACCATTACCACCTTCCAAAAAGTTAAAGTGTAGTTCACATCTCACTGGGTATTTCACAATGAACAATTTTTGCTGTAATATCCATCACTACCCGCTTCTTTAATAAGCCTTTGGTCCATCCCTTTTAACAGGTGGATGGCTTAGAAATTGTGTTGATGATGGTCCCAACAATTCAACAGTATAGATCACCTAGCTTTGGACTACCCCTGTACCAATCAGGTGCATAAGGACATGTTCAGGGTGACCTTGTGCCTAGGATCATTTTTTTGCTTTCATTTTTCTTTTCTCAACTACTATTGTAGTAATTTATTATCAATGTCCCATTTCTATGAATGTGAAAACTTGATTTTCATTTTACTTAAGAACCAAAATGAAAATGTGAAGGTGTTCATACTCTCCATAACATGGAAATTTTAATTTTAATTTAATTTTTTTTTTTAGTTTTTAATTTTTATTTTTAAAGGAAAGAAGGAAAGAAAGAAAAAGACTACTGGTAAAACCTAGGAGAAACTATTAAATTCCCACTGATGCATTGCCATTTTCTGCTATTGGTTTATAGCTAAGGAGTAATAGGCTATTGGTTTGCCTTGGTTAAAGTTATCAATACTATCTCTAGCTTTGCTATTCCAACTTCCAATATTCCCTGTTTAATTATCATTATTGTGCCACCGAACGTATCCTTAACTATTATGTTTTAATTTTTAATTTTTTAAATTACCTCAGCATTTCCATCTCTGCTGTATGATTTTTGCAAGGCTTTAGAATGTTGTTGCACTAGGAATCTAACGTGGTATGATTTCCCCAATGTGGAAGACATCATCCATGATTCAAATTTTGCCCAAGACAAGGAGTGGTTGTTAAAGGGTCTAGGGAAATTGTTTTTCATGATTGGTTGAAAGGTCAATTGACATCTCATCTCATTTTGCTTTGATTTTGTCTAATGCATTCCAGTAGTTGAGAACCATGGAATCCTATGTATATTCTCCTATTATTTATTTGACTTGCAAACCAACTGAAATTGGAAGTCATAACAGGGGACCTCATTTCAAATTTAAAAGCCACTTGTCATATGAAACTGATTGTGTATGAAAAAATAATTCTTTTGGCAGGCGACAGTTCTTAAGGGTCTCTTATCTAGGAATCATCCATATAAAATGATTATGAACCTCAATATTTTTCATTATTGCCTAAAACCAAGCTCTTGGTTATCCAAGCAGAGAAATCATTGCAGGGGTAGCCTTTCAAATTTATTTTTTTATTACAGGGGTAAATAGTCTAAAAAGCAGTTCCAAGCCTGTGATTTATTTCTTATTCTCATTATCTTCATTTTGGTCTCAATTCTTAATTAGGTTTTGTAAGACATTGATTATGTCTACAAAAGATGCATTATGATTTATGTCAGTTCATTATGCGGGTATTCACAAATAAACTTCAAAACTCATCTGAACCTTGAAGAACAATAGTGTACTTCATAGGCTAGTAGTTGCTGCCAAATTTATAATCTCATTCAAACCTCATAAAAGAGCTAGCAAATCAATATTTCACCGGTATAGAGGTTGTTGTATTTTATTGCAAAATCATTAGGAATGTATTGAAATTTGTTATTACTAAGCATGTATTTGGATGCTCAGTTGAGTTGATTGGCAATATGTCAATGTAATAAAGCAGAAATGACTACGTGAGGCTATTCTTTATTCATTCATAATGCGGGAGTCACCCCCAAATAGTAATTTTCTTTTAATTATCCCCCAGATAGCAATTCAGACCATTCAAATGTAACTCGTGTAACTCACAACATATCGATTGTGATTAGAGGTCATCAGTATGAATTAAAACGTTCCTACCTCCATTGTGATCACCTGCTATATATTTAAGTGAATTATTCAAGTGTAATTCTGCTCAGCATACAAAGACGCCTTAAGTTTTGTTTTTACTATGTATTATTTTGCTTAGAGAGATTTTTTTTATATACTATATGTATGACATTGGGTGTAATATATTGATACGTTAGTATGAAGCAATGGAAGATTATGAAAACCTTCAAACGTTTTTTTTCCTTGTTGTCAAGCTACATCTGCACTTACAAAATAGTTTCAACTTTCAGAATGCTGGGTCGCTTGGTGCTTTTGCTGGATTTGCTATTGCTATAGTTTTTACCTGGAAGTCGTTGAGGTCTTCTAGTACACTGCGAAGAAGGCAACGGAAACAAATAGGTTCTACATCAGCAAGAAATGGTATTTGGACGGTTTGTGCAGGGGCCATATTATTGTGGTGCCGGAGCTGACAAGGCATTTGGACGATCTCTGCTCCTATTATACTTACAACTGGCAATCTGTTGTATTCTAAAATTTGTTTATTTAGAAATGTGAATGTATGATGCATTGTATGATTTGATTGCTATTTGTAATATGAATGCATCGTTTTCTTTCTTGATTGCATTTTATGTACTATTCCTAGTAGCATTAATTGTATTAGCTTAGAAGAGTTGATCAATCACAGCGGGTTCTTGCAATGGTAATAGAAACCATTGTTATAATGTTTTTTAAAAAATAGCTACGGATATTAGCCGTAGCTTCTATTCTGAAAACCGTAACTTTTGATAACTTTAGCATATTGCTACGGATTTCATTCTACTTTTAGCTACAAATATTATCCGTAGTTGTATATACATTTTGCTAAAGAAAGTATAGCTACGGATTATATCCGTAGCTATTGATATCTATTGCTACGGATTTAATCCGTAGCTATAGCCTTTTAAACTTTAGCTACACCACCAATTGCTACGATTGTGCTATGGACTATAACTGTAGCAATAGGCATTTAGCTACGGTTTTTATCCGTAGCATTTGTCCCTTTTTCTGGTAGTGTCTGGTACACTTAGGGAGAGTGAGTCCCCCAGCAGTGGAGTAGGGAAATTGAACCAATATACATGCTTGTGTTTGAGATTGTTATTTGTGCAGTCTTCTAATTATGCTTATATGATTAATTAGTAAATTATATGTTTACAATGATTAAATGAATAATAGGAGCTAATAGTTAATACATCTCATACACACATGTACACTATCATTTATAGACCAGTTGCTTGATTGACATATCTTTTGTAGTCTATATGATTGGACCCACTATTGGCTTAGAAGCCTTAATGTTAATTAATTTACTTAGTTTAAATTGACATATTAGTCTAAGTAAACAATTGGATATAAAAAGAAGAAACTTTAATTGTTCCTAATCACCTCCTCCTCTAGGACATGACCTTCATTCCTTAGCTCCACTAAGCTTCTATACGTAGCTATGGTATCCTACATGTGCAATTTCAATCTTCATCACATGGTGAACATGGCTGCCACATGGCATCTTCTCGGTTGTTTGATTTAGCCATGTTAGGTTAGGTGCAAATAATGCCTCCAATTCTCTTTACATTCAAATAATGGGAAGAGATGTTAAATGGCTTTAGCAGTTCTTTGTCAAATTAGTAGTTAAGATGGTCATGGTTGTTTGTGGTTAGTTGATCGAACCCAAGGGTTGACAAACCCAAGTGCAGGGTTGCGATGTAGTTTTAACTCGATGAGACCAAAATCAAATTCTCAGGGACTTATATTGGTACGTTCTCAAAACACTTTAGAAATATAACTAAAAGTATAACTATGAAATTTGAATTATAAGAAGTGATAATAGAAATCTAGGTATTATAAAGAGGACATCAGTAAAACAAAACATTAGAGTGCGAAGGATCCACTTCTAGCCATTCTTAATGCCTAATTCAATTGATTCAATTAGATAACTTAACTAGAATCGATGTTCTATCTTATCTAGCCGGATAATAGAGCGATTAATTCAAAATTCACAAACTAATACATATGTAACACCCCGGTTCCCGAAACCCAAGTACACTACTCGTTTTCCAAAAACCCGAGTGTTAGCCTTTAAAGGTGGCTCAAATCTCATGTACATTTTTTTCTTTATCAGAGTTAGTAATTTAGCGGAATAAAAACAAATCAAGTATAAGAGGGAGTCCAAATATACATAACCAAAATTTCAAGTGATTACCCGAAAACTTATACAAATCAATGTCTTAAGTTTTTAAGTTATATGATGTACAAATTAAATACAAATGAAATTACGAATAGAGAGTCACAAGATCATCTAGCTCCTCCTATTTCACATAAATACTAGCATGCACATCATTCGCGTCTCATGCACACTGAATACAGTTTGACAGCGTCAATGGCTATCCCAGTGAGGTATAATCCCCAAGATTTAACGAACATCACGATAATTAAGCATAATTGTCAAGAATAGTGTATAACAAATATTTCACAATGATTATTATAGTAATCAGATATGCCTATATTGAATAAATTCCACCAAGATATTCTTGTTTAAATGCATGGAAGCATGCACATGCTCACAGACCTAGGGATACACATCCAGCTGGTAAAAAGTCGCCCAAGGAGAACTAGCCACCCGAAAAAGTACTCAAAGGTACGCCCTAAGGAGAACTAGCCACCCGAAAAAGACCCTGCAAAAAGGACACCCAAGGTGACCTACCTTCCTAGAAGAGTACTCTATGTACGTCCAAGGAAAGCTAGACACTTGAAAAAGTCAATGCGAAAAGGACAACCCATGGTAGTCTAATGTACGCAATGATTAGGATCACTAGGTAAAATACTCTACGGTACAGCCCGTATTGACCCAAGAAAATCTCGCGTCTTGTATCGACCATGAGATGTATGATTAGTCCAACCATTATTTTTCCATTTGTAACTGGTTAATATATGAAAGCTTAAAGGTCACTATGAGGGTTTGTCACCCAGTATAGGGAATCTATAGATAGGATGTTTTAAATGAGATCTCTTCAACTAGTGGCCAAATATATTTCAACAAGTGCAACTTACCATCATAGGGTTATACTAAATAATTCATCAAAGCTACAAAGGGTAAATAGTTGATCAAAGCCACTTATGGCAATATAGTCCATTTAAGGATATGATAGGAAAGGGATTGTCCCCAAATGCCACATAGGCACAAATAGTCCACAAGATGGTAAGTCCACAACAAAGAAATTTTATTTAATTTATTAGACAGAATGACCATTAGCTCGAGGACCTCCAAGCAATCCATCAAGTAATTCACATATGACAAATTAAATTACATGTAATATCAATATTGCACATGTATATCTAAAGCGTTCATTTTAAATCAGAATAGAGGTATTTAAATTTCATCACATGTTCGAATAATTGAATTTAAATCCAATCCATCAATCATCTATAAAGGACCAAGATAAATAAGAGCAATTCACCACATTAAGCAATCAATGGGATAATTGAATAAAGATGAATAAACAAAGCTAACTATCAAGGGTGATCCTCACCTTTCAAGAGTCGGTTCGTCTCTTGGTAATGCTAGAGATGGTTGTATGTGCCCTATGATCAAAATCTAACAAAATTAGAATACTTTGAACGGTTAGATTACAACGTAATAAAATTTATATGGTTAAGATTAAAGCTTAAGGTTTGGATTATGTAAATTTTTAGGCTTTATCCAACAATCTAAATCTAAGTGTAGGTTTAAGAGCTTGAACTCTAACTTTTGCGCAAAGAATAAAATAATATTACTAATGATAATTTGTGAATAAGTATTAATTTCTCAACAATATCTAAAATCATGAAAATAAGAGTTTAATAAATGCTATAAATGATAATAAAATTAATAATGATAAAACAACAATTTAATAAGAACTAATGTTAATAATTATACTAACCCAAAATGGAAATGTCAATATTATCTAATAATGATAAAGATTATAATTTTAATAGCTAATATTAGTGAACCTAGCCATACTAATTATGTGGTGAGTACAAATCGAAGGATCAATACCCTTGAGGTCCACAATCGTCCATCCAAGGGCTCCCTTATGCTCAATGAGAGTAGATATGAGCATACTCTCCTGCTCTTGCTCAAGGTGGGAAGAGATTACCATCTGGTATGTCTCATCTTGAAGTAAATAGACATATTTCAAATCATAGGGCAAAGGTTTTAGGTCAAGCTTCGGCGCCTTAAGGCTAGACGGTAGAGGCACTAAATCGGTTTAGGGCAATTCTTCAAATTGTGGCCTCCACCGGTTAACTTCAAGTACCAGCGCGGTATCAAGCATGACACCAGTCTCCCTAATCATATCATCATCTAAATCATGGGAGTGGGTCAAGCACGTCTCTAGAGGGTCAGATGATAAGGTCATCAAAGTTCTATCTTCCACGAAAGAGTAGATCATGTTAATGTCGTGGAAATCGTAATCATCCTTTAACCGTTTGCCTGTATTGAAAAAGATGTTTAACTCCATTGTCATATTTCCAAAAGACATACTCATGACTCCATTCTTGCAATTAATGATTGTGTTTGAAGTGGCAAGGAATGGGCGACCAAGGATGACGGGAATTTGAGTTATCATGTTATTGATGGGTTCCGTATCTAGGACGATAAAATCTACCGAGTAGTAAAATCTGTCAACCTGGACCAACACATCCTCAATTATCCCTCTTGGTACATGAACTGAACGATCAACAAGTTGTAATATGGTTAGGGTGGATTTCAATTCACCAAAACCTAATTGTTTGTAGATTGAGTAAAGAATCCGATTTATGCTCGCTCCTAAGTCAAGAAGTGCATGCTCAATACGGTAATTCCCAATTACATAAGCGATGGTCGGGCTACCGGGATCTTTGAATTTCTATGGCACATCTTGCTTTAGGATGACACTTACTTTCTCAGTTAAGAAGATTTTCTTTTGAATATTTTGTTATCTTTTGGTCATACACAAGTCTTTCAGAAATTTGACATATGAAGGTATTTGTTTAACCGCATCCAATGGAGGAATATTGACCTTCACTTGTTTCAACACCTCTAGAATATCCTGAGAGTTAGAGAGAGGTTTTGGTGCAACCAACCATTAGGGAAATGGAGTAATTGGCTTGTCTTGAAGTTTCAGTTCTAATTCTTGTGGAGCAGTGCTAGGTCTATCCTTGTTATCCTCTTCCGGGTTCTTAGGCTTTTCAACCCTTACCGGAATAGATTTTTCAATGGTCTTCCCACTCCTAAGAGTGGTGATATATTTAGCTTGCTCCATCTGATTTGAAGAGCTCGGGTCGCTAACTTCATATTGCGGTTTATGATTGGGGAGAGGTTGAACAGGAAGCATCCCCTTTCCCCCAATTGTTAAGTGCGACTCTATCCTTTGAATAGATGATGCAAGCATTCCCAATCGCTGGTCTGATATCCTGGAATGCTCGTGCGAATTCCAATATAGTAGCTCTTGGTCTTGAATATGTTTTAGAACCGAATCCTCTCGAGGTTTCTCTTGATTTGGAATTTGATTAAAGAAATCTTGAGGGGTAGCAGTTTGTCCATTCCTCCAACTGAAATTTGGATGATTTCTCCAACTAGGATTTTATGTATTGGAGGTAGGTCCATTGAAAGGTCTTTGGTAATTATTCACGGCATTGGATTGCTCATTCATTACATCTTGAAAGGCAGGTATCGTTGGACAATTTTCAGTTATGTGAACGTTGCAAGCACAAATTCCGCAAACAGTTTTCTTAACCTTATCCTTCTTTAATTTCATGGCCTCGAATTTCCTTATGAGATTAGACACTTTAGCATTGATATCATCATCCTCTTTAAGAAGGTATAATCCACCCCTCTCCTTTGATTGAGTGGGCCTAGAAGTGGTGCTTGATTTTGGGTAAGTGTCTCATGATTGTGCGTTTTATGCAAGTTTGTCCAAGTAGTCCCACACATCATCGACATTTTTATTCATGAATTCCCCATTGTACATTGTCTCAACCAATTGGTGCATGGAAGATGTCAGTCCATTATAGAAAAAGTGTGTAATGTGCCACGTTTCAAAACCTTGTTGTGGGCATGAACTGACAAGATCCTTGAACCGCAACCAACATTGGAAGAATGTTTCATCCTCCTTTTGGGCAAAGTTCATGATTGACTTTCTAAGGGTGTTCGTTTTATGATGTGGAAAAAATTTCTTTATGAACTCCCTTATCATATAATTCCATGTGTCAATAGATCTAGGACGTAGTGATGCAACCACATTGTGGATCTAATTCCACAACTAAGTGGGAACTCGGAAAACAGGCTCACAAAATTCTCGATCGCCGAATCCGGTGCCGACAGCCTCCATAGTACCCCATTATCAATTCCCTGAACCCATATACCAGGTTCCGATATTGAGATCCTACAATGAGGATTTTAAACATGAATTCATTTCATAATACGCATAACCATAGCATAACTCACAAACAATAACCACAAGAACACCATCACAAACTCCACTATGATAAAAAACTTTTGAGTACAATGTGCATAAAGGGAAATACAATGATAATAATAACCAAAAACTCCTGAAGCTCCGCGGCATGCTCCTGTTCTTGCTCATCTATGGCCTAGCGTTACCTACACGCATCAATCATGCATAAGCTTATAGAAAGCTTAGAGGGTGGTGTAAGTGTGTGCGCAATATAAGCGTGCTCGGAACACAATGTTAGAGTGGTGCGAAATATGCTGGTGAATCCATGAATACTGTTAGCCATACCAAGGTTATGCGATGCATGACATGAATGCTATCAGCCATACCAAAGCTATGATGCGATGTAAGGCATGAATGTTATCGGCCATACCAAGGCCATGCGATGCAAGATGCAACTCAAGCATACCAATCCTCATCGGAATCCACATAATCATACAACTCATCTCTGGGATATCACAGGGGTCTAATACACTATACACCACATTGCCGCCCTACACTGGATGCGCAATCGTACAAGTGGAAGAGACCTCATTATCCACCTAGCTAATAATCAGCCAATATCTATTCGGCACGTCGATAGGGGACCCATTTACGAGCTAGTCAGACTCAACCTAACATTGCCCCCTCCCTTCGGGCAGGTAAGGCCACACCCCCCTTCCAACCGACCATGACACAGTGGGAGACGTGGCCTCCTGGTATTTGGCCCTCATGCGCTTATACATTTACTCAGTCTAGGCATTGGAGCATCCTCCATGGTACCATAAGGGTTTGGAGACTTTCACCCTGGGGCATCCTATGCACCCCCATGCTTAAACAGTATTTCCAATATCCTGCCATTCACGTTATATCTACGGAGGCTACAGCCCTGATGTCGCTAGGGCGTACAGTAATCATAATCACATAATGCAAGATGCATGAGTCACGCAGTCCAATCATGCATCAATCCTGTGCATACCGTGCGCTCATGGGGGATAACTCCGGCTATCAGGGAGTCCCATAAACAACCTGCCCAACGACATATGCAATAGTCAATCATATCTCATAATAAGTATGTAGATGGTGCATACAGGCATGTATCATGATGCTGTGCTATCACATACTCATAATTGGCATCGATAATCGGCCTCGATAATTGGCCTCGATAATCCACCTAAATGCAAGGCGGGATCCATAGATGAACCGCCGATCTAAACCATAATATAAAGATCAGCCCTCGGTCGTGGATATACCAAACCCGATAGCACGGATCCATCCGTCTACGATGATGATGGACTGTGCAACATCGATGGGCCCCAATGATTTGGGTTAACCCACTAAGAGAATGATGAGGATGGGCATAATAAGGCCTGAGGGAAGGTCACAATGTGGACATTTAATGTAACGCCCAGAAATTCGAGGGTCGAGTATGAACTCAACTCCCGAGTTCCAACGCATCACTTATACAACATACACAATGATGGTTAAATGTTGTCTGAGTTAGAGCAATAAACATGAATGAGATTATACCAAAACAGTAATTCATACTCCAGTTCAATTTTATAAAGGCAAGCGGAAGACTGAAATTGTATATTTAAGGTGTGTAAAGAAACAAAATTTTATGAACACCAGATTATGAGCACTAACTGAGTAACAATATACATGTACAGTTTCTAAGTCAAAAATCAAAATAAAACTCCATAGATAAGCCCTGGAATCCCCGCGATGCAGTCGGCCTAAGCAAAGCCGTCAGAGTACTGCCTAAAGGAGAACTCCTCCTGATCCTCATCGAAGTCGGGCTCCGGCTCCTGAACCGATGCGCCATCTATACCTGCGACAGAGTCTGGTGGGTGTTGCAAACACCGTCCCGTAACGTGGGAGTGAGTAGCTAACTCAGTGGAACAATAAAGCATAGGTTAACATGTTATCAATTCAATCAAGCAGTAATGATAAAGCAGTACAAATCAAACAATTCTAACTACTCTTATTAAGTGCGAGAATGAAATGACATGATGCTGTATGCCCTTGCCAAACCACCCTCATGCGACATCATCTTACGTTCCCGAACGCTTAACTCCCTCAGTGCGCCACATCTACTAAGCACATGCGGTGCAATGATGATCATGATTACCGAGTTATTATTAGTCCATTTCAAACAACAGTATTGGGAAACTAGGGTACCTCCCTTGTATCATTCCCAAACATGATCCATTCTAGGGTCGTCAATCCTAATTAATCTCATACGATATTATGGTTCGAGAAGCATAGCGAAGGCATCGCAAAGGGCTCGTCACCCGTCAGCGCGGATACAGATCTCACCGTATGCGTCTCAATTGCTGGCCGTCAGCTCGAGTACAGGTCTCACCGTACTCGGCTCAATCACTAGCCGTCAGCTCGAGTACAGGTCTCACCGTACTCGGCTCAACTCATACTCTAGTTGCTGCGAAAGACTCGTCGCCAATCACAGACCCTTGGAGTATACTCAAAGATACTACGAAGGATTCGTTGCCCGTCAGCACGAGCACAGGTCTCACCGTACTCGGCTCTCGCCGTAAGTATCGACAGCTCGAATACAGTATTCCATACCACCGTATTCGGCTCACTAGTTTGGGTTGCTCAATGGTCACTATGGGGAGGCACTTGGCCCCAGCATAGGCCGACAGCTCGGCCACGGTGTCCCATACCACCATGTCCGGCTCATGAGTCTTAGCGGATCGAGGTACCATGGTTAACGGGACCGTCACTGGTAAGTTTGGTACCCTAGGTTCAAGCAGTAGCGACCAACAAGGTGAACACACATTCAACATATCGGTTTACTTGACGAGTCAAACCAGCTAGAACGCACAACAAGTTGGGCGATATGGAGCGTAAAAGCACTCCGTGTGGCCAACTACTATCGCCAACCGAAGTACGACTCGGGTTCGTCAGACACATCCCTTGTGGCGACATGAATCTCAGCCACAATCTCAAGTCTGGTACCGAATGTCTGGACTATAGACATAGTCCCAAACTCAATCAATTCTCATCAATAGCATGTGGAGTAAAGCATGATAAACAAAGTAATACAAGCATGTTAACAGGCATGTCATAAGGCATGTTATAAAGCATGAAGTAAAGCATGTTGTAAAGCATGTTGTAGAGTACTATACAAATAGGGATACAATTACATACACATCACAAGTGAGTGGTCATAGCGAACCACCACATGGAGGGGATCCTACATGTCTCTAAGGTAGTCGGGAATTCCATATCAGCACCTATCTAAGGCACTAACACTCAAGCATTTACACTCACAAGCATTTACACAAACACTTAGAGTACGCTATTCCAACATACATGACGTATGTTAGCAAAATACGTATTAGGGCTTTCCTTTCGCCAAGTGAGTATTTTATCCATGTAGATCATAATCATACATCAAATAATCATGACAGTTGCATTTCCAAAATTTACACATATACGATATTTCTAGAATACACAATTTCAACATACATAGTGTTTACAAGCGGACATGTATTACGGCGATTCCTTTCGCTAAACAAGTATTTTATCCATATACTATATAATCATACAACAATTAATCATGGCAAACACATTTCCAAAAAAAAATACGTATATGGTATTTCTACGTATACCTAGAGTATGTGAAATTCCATATTCTACAACGTTAATCGAAACAGGAAACGGAAAGCACTTTGTACATGTACAATTGCATGCAGATCATGAATCTATCATTATCTGACATTGAAAGCGTTGAAAACCGTAACCTATACACTTAAAGTCCTCACCTTTGTCCTTGGAATCTCAACGAATCAGCAAGGGTTGATGAGCTTCCGTATACGGGCGTTTTCTAGGCTAAAGAGTGAAATCGGTTAGCCTTTTCACAACCTATAGCCTATATACTTCAAATCAGACCTAGGGTTAGGGTTTCTCACCTTCAAACGGAGTGGATACTGCCGGGAAAGCGCCTGGAAAGAGGCGGTGTAGGCCGTGCGATAATCGAAAGTAGCAGGAGGAAGTTCTCCCACAAATCCCAAGCTCTTCTCTCCCTTTTCTCTCTCTCCCTCTAGGGTTTTATCCCAAATTCGTATGGCTGTGAGAGGGGCTGTTCTAAGCTCCTTTTATAGCCAAAAACCTCTCCAAAATAGACTCAGGTTCAAGGGTTACTGCTAATATAGGTATTTCGTCATTTTTCCAGCTCAAAAGAGAGGTTTTGGTGACCCTCCTTGAGCCAAACATCAGACTTAAGCTCACCACACATGGATCTATGTGGGATTACGTTTTCGACTCGATCGGATTCCCAGATCGCACGTGGCAGACCACTTTCAGTTCAACGGTCAGTGGGCCACGATCCGAAATTCCAAGTACATGTAAATGTTCCTGAAATTTTTCTTAATCCGAGGGTGTAATTTAGTCTGATTCTGACGGTCTGGTTGCTTAATACTGATGCGCAAGCGAGTGGTGCCAGATCACTATTCCAGATATTTATTTTGTAAAGGGAATAGTGTTTTTCACACTCCCTCGCTCCGGATCCAAACGAATGGCCGTGGGACATCGGCTGGACCTGATTTTTGAGATGATTGTCAAGCCCAGTGAGGCGGTCCTAGTTCCTTAACTTCGTGTTAATTGGACTTCTGATGTGCGATCTAGACCTAATACGAAGTTTCATTTCATTCCCGAGAGCAGCCGGGAAATGAGTTTGGTTCTAAACTTTAGGGTAACCTAGAGTCACTGATTTTGCAAGTTTTGGTTCTTGCAGATCGTATTTAAAGCGATCCCAACGGATTCCATGGCTAATCGAGTTTTGCACTTAATTAACTTTGTTAAATTTCTAAAGGATTTAATCCTAATTGATTTCTGGTCGAGATGGTACTCGAGCCAACGTACGGAAATTTACGGGTCGTTACATTTAACCATCATTGCCCATCAATGTGGACATTTAACCAACATTCCTCCATAGGAATGACCACATAGAGCCAAACATATAGTGGGCCCATGGCCTCTTACAAGGGCCTCCTACACAACATAGTGGGCCTCACACATGGGCTACATATACATCACATTGGGCCTCATTATACGGGCCTCATATACATCTCATTGGGCCTCACTCATGAGCCTCACATACATCACATTGGCCTCATCATACGGGCTAGGTATACATCACAATGGACCTCACATATGGACCATATACATGTCACATTAGGCCCCACCAAATGGGCCACAAATACATCACATTTGTGGTCCACGGGCTGGACAGCGCTGGTAAAACACGTACATCATGTGGGGGCCACGAGGATAGACGGTGTGAATATACATCACATCACAAGGTGGGCCCCACTCGTCCCGAAATTAAATGGACGACATGGCTGAAAACACATACATTAAGGTGGACTCCCACCGTCCAGCAATCTGGACGATGAGGATAAGGCCCATACATCATGATGCATCCCACAAGTGGGCCACACGTGTCATCAAGGTGGACCCCACACTAGGGATGAACGGTTGGATATAACACATACCCCATGATCAGACCAACTATACACCAGTCAATCTGCTTCCTCGGCAGGTGGGTCCCACATGGGACGTGGGCCCATGTGATGTACGTGTTTGATCCAAGTTATCCATTTGGTAGAGCCCACTTGGAACGTGTAGGCCCACCTGCTCCATGTGCAGGACCCACCTTAATGTGTATGTTGTACATTGCTGCCCATCTATTTTGGTTGAACCATAGGCTACCTCATGAAGCCCATTTTGTGTTGCAACAGGCCCACCTTGATATATGTGTTGCAAGCACACTGTCCATCTATTTTTCTGAACCTTTGGGTTGACGAGTGGGGCCCACCTTGATGTGTATGTTGTGCATGTTGTCCACTCATTTCTGGACTATATGGGCTACCCCATCAGGCCCACTATGTTGTATGTGATACACACTACCCATCCCTTGTGCCTAACCCATGGGCCCATTGTGATGTATTTGTGGCCCATTTGGTGAGACCCATTATGATGTATATGTGACCCATTTGGTGAAGCCCATTACGATGTATGAGAGGCCCATATGATGAGGCCCAATGTGGTGTATGAGAGGCATATGTGGTGAGTCCATTATGATGTGTAAACCCACCATGATGTATGTAGTAATGTTATGATGCTCAACTATTCTCCTAGCTAGTATAAGGCCGTGAGCCCCCATCATAAGATAAATTCTAATGGGCCATGCCTTGGGAGCAATGATGGTTAAATGTCCACATTGTATAAGCAAAGGTGGTTAAATGCCCACATTATGATCTCCCTAAGGCCCATGGTTAGGCCCATTCTCATCTCCCCTTAGTGGGCTAACCCAAATTGATGGGATCCCACTATTATTAGTATGATGCATCGCACCTTATGGGCTATCCCAATTCTTTGGGCCCCCATTGATGCTAGAAGGATTGACTCAAACCTTGAAGCCCACCTTGATGGGTGTATCATATGCACATAGTCCTTTCATTTTAGACCATAAGGCTGCCCTGTGCGGGCCACCGTATTGTGTATATGCACACTAATTGTCCATTTTCTAGGCTTTGGGCTGCCCACCTTGATATATGTCTGTTCTACACAAGCTAACCATCCGCCTTCCCAGCTAGCCTAAGGGCCAAGGTCCCCATCATAAGTCAGATGCAATTCCAAGTGGACCACACTATTAAGTCTCCCTAGAGCCCATTGTTAAGCTCATTCTCCCTTCTTTCTCCCTCCACTCAGACCTTATATGAGTGGCAGATATACCTTGCCATGATTAGGCTATCCCAAACCATTGTTGGGCCCCTATGATACCCACCTTCCCTTGTTGGGCTACCCCAAACCACTGGGCCCCATTGATAACGATGCCTCTCACTTCTTGTAGGACTACCCCAGTATTGGAGCCCTCCTTGTGTTCATATCGGGTCTTCCATGGTAAATGTAGACCACCCAGATACATGTGTTTATCCGAGTTTAGTAACCCAAACCTGAGACCCATGTAGATGGAAGAATATGTGGTATCAGATTAGGCATATCCACTATTGATGTTATGTATTTGATCCGCTATCCTTCTATGGACCCCGCCATGTATATAGGCCGATTATTTATATCCATGCCAGTATACTTTATATAGTAAGACTCACTAAGTACGTGCTAGCATAACATCATGATACAAGCCCATCGAGATGGTTTGAGGCCCATTGTGATTGTATTAGGCCCACTGTGATTGTGTGAGGCCCATTATGATTGTATGAGGCCCATTGTGATAGTATTAGGCCCATTGTGATTGTATAAGGCCCATTGTGATTGTATTAGGCCCATTGTGATTGTATGAGGCCCATTGTGATTGTATTAGGCTCATTATGATTGTATGAGACTCAATTGTGATGTATGAAGCCCATTGTATGTGTGAGGCCCATTATATGCGTAAGGCCCATTGTATGCGTGAGGCCCACCATGTATGGGTGATTATGTGCACACCACCCATTCACTTATACGGGCCATGGGCCATCTTATACCGGCCCACCATGAGGTATGTGATTATAATCATGCTTAGTATACTTCATAATACATGCCCATACGCATCATCCGCATGCTTGTTATGAGGAGTGATTCAGCATAGCATGTGCCATTGGGCTAATTATTTATGGGACTCCCAGAGAGGCGGGGTTGCCCCACATGAGCACGAGGTACACGCATGTTTGATGCATGATTAGATGGTATGACTCATGTATCTCGTATTTTGTGATATGACCACCGTACGTCCTAGCGACATCAGGGCCGTAGCCTTCACAGGCATATCGTGGATGGCTATATGGGACACTGGAAATGTTTGGTTCTAGCATATGGGCATGTTAGATGTCCGTGGGTGAAAGTCCCTAAACCCCCGTGGCCAGGGGAAGCTCTAATGTCTAGACTAAGTGGACGCATGAGCGCATGAGGGCCAAATACCAGTTGGTCACGTCTCCCACTATGTCGTGGTTGGTTGAAAGGGGGTGTGGCCTTAGCCACCCGAGTGAGGGGGCAATGACTAAGCCGAGTCTGACCCAGCTTGAGGAATGGGTCCGCTATCGACGAGTCAGGCCCGATATTGGCAGGCAGATAGTGAGGTCTCTTCAGTTGTGCACTTAGATGGCGCGACAAGCTGGCGTGGAGTGCATTAGACCCCGGTGATTGTCCAGAGAGAAACTGTACTGATATATGATCCCAAAGATGTAAGGTACTGATACTATGACTCCCCGTCACTGTTGCACACGTGCGCGAACGCTGATGTGGGCGAGGTCTAAGGGCTTGGGCGAGCTACCAGTGGTTAGCAGACTACTGTGCATACAGTGGGGCGATACCTTGAGTCATTTATACATTCATTCACTATCCACTCGGGCAGATGGTGTGCAACCAAATCATTATGTAGACCTTCGCAATGGTCAGGATTTTGGTTGGGCGCGCGACCAACCTAAGATTAGGTGTAGGACCCGTATCCTAGCCCGTACCGTTCCGTAGACTTCCGCGGCCCTCCTGGTCGAATTTCGGTGACCTACGATCTGTTATCGGCAGTTGCACGTAACCTTGAGTCATGTCCTAGAGTCGGCTCAACCTGAGACTTGTACTCTAGCGACTGCGTCATCACTCCTGTTCCAACGCCGCGTATTACGCGTCAAGGAGATACCCAGGTCAAAAGATGCGGGCCCGCGTTCAGTTCGAGAAAAATGTCGCACATTTGCAAACCCAAGACAATCTTTCAAATTAATCACATCATATCCCATCAATCAAGTACCTCTCACTTCACATGTCAAGTACATGCCCCATCCCCAAGCAACCCCAAAGTCAACTCTCTCTCTCCACCCATCACTCACCCATCTCTCTCTCTCTCTCTCTCTCTCTCTCTCTCTCTCTCTCTCTCTCTCTCTCTCTCTCCCTCTTACAACCCTCTCTCTCTCATCTCTCTCCCTCATTCTCCAAGCAACCCATGTCCAACATTTCCATGGGAGAGAGGAGAAGCTAGTGTGGCCCACCTCCCAACCACTCAATCCCACCATCCAAAGACCATCTCCACCGTTGAAATGCATCCCTTGGAGCTCTAGGATGAGTTGATGGAAGAAGAAGTCCAAGAAGATAAATGGTGGGTGTTCATAATACCTCTTCTTTTGATTTAGGGCCCACATATGGTGGGACCCACATTGGTGTATGCATTGTATATAGGGGCCCATAATGGCGGGGTCCCTCCACTATTCCGATCTCTCTCCTTCTCTCTCCTTTTTTATGTGATGGCATGTAGCCCACTTGATCCAGACTGTTCGATCATGAGACCCACCTTGCTGCTGGATTTTTGGCAAGCCCAGGATGAAGGGAATCACAAATATTAGTTTGATCCACTAGGTAGACCGGGACCCACTGTGATGTATGCATCTCATTCATACTGTCCATCTGTGAAGGCTACTGGACTGACGTCCAACAGCTGTGGGACCCATGTGTTATGTGTTATCTCCACACCGTTCGTCCACGTGGGATGTGTGGACCCCACCATGATGTATGTTTCATCCTACCGCCCATCACCTGGATGGTAACAGCAATGCAATACCAGTTGTCCAGCTGGTGGGCCACGTGTAGTGGGACCTAGCCCTGATGTATTTGTTGTATCCTCACCGTCCATCAGGAATGGTGGGATCCACCATGATTTATTTATTTTATTTTAACACCACCGTCCAGATTGTTGGACGATGGGTTACACCATGATGCTTGTGTTTTAGCCATGCTGTCCATCTGCTTTGGCAGCTGTGGGCCGACCCCACACGTGTTGCACGTGTGAGGGGTGGGGCCCACCTTGTCTGTATATGTTACATCCAGACCGTCCAAGGGCTGGACGTGACCCACCTTATTGTATTTATTCTATATCTAGATCGTCTGTCTGCTGCATGCAACATATAGCTGTTGTATTGTCGTCAACAAATGGGTCCAGATCATGAGGTATGTGCTTTATGTCTAACCGTACATCCATCCTCTGCTGTTGTGCAGCCCACCGTGATGTATTTGTTTCATGGCCCACCCAGTAGGTGGGACCCACCTTGATGTATGCGCCTTACATCTTAGCTGTCCACTCATTTGAAAACGGTGGATTCCACCCTAATACAGGCCTGGACGCTGGGGGTGCACAAATACTAGCTTGATTCAAAATTTCGGCAAGTGTGTATCCACACCCTTCATCCGATTTAAGGGTGGGCCCACCCCACACGTGTGACACGTGTGGCAAGGTGGACCCACCTCGATATATCTGTCTATTTCCACACTGTCCAACTAGACCGGTGATGTAAGGCGTACCATGACGTATGAGTTTTATACACGTCGTTCATCTACTTTACATCTCAACTGTCCATCCATCTGTAGCTCGTGGGCCCACCCCACACGTGTGACATGTGTGGTGGGACCCACCATGATGTTCGCATTGTATCCACACCGTCTAATCCTGGACGGTGGATATTTGGACGCTGGAACTTTTTTTTTTAAAAAAAAAAAGAAAGAAGAAAGCATGATAAAGTAATAATATAATATAATATATATATATATATATATATATATATATATATATATATATATATATATATATATATGTACGTGGTGGGTCCCATGTGGGTTTCACCTGCTGGATAGTTTATAGTATTATATTATAAATATATATATATATATATACTTATATTGCATGTATATATGAACGTGGTGGGCCCCATGTGGGACCCACCTACTAGACGGTTTGGCTGGAGAACCTCACACCAGCTATATAGCTGAGATGAAGTCAACAAGTTGTGTGGGTCCCACACCAGCCTTCCAGCTGATGTGTTGACATCAGCAAGTTTGGTGGGACCCACCTTGATGTAAGTGTTTTATATCCAGTCCGTCCATCCAATAAGGGGATGTGGACCCCACCTTGATGCATGTGCTTCATTCCATGTCGTCCATCTCGAGGGTCCACCGTGATGCTTGTATTTCACTAAGTCGTCCATCTTGATGTATTTATTCTATATTCACTTCGTCCATCTATTCAGATCAATGGGACCCACCTTGATGTATTTATTCTATATCCACTCCGCCCATCTGTCCAGATCAGTGGGACCCACCTACGTTGAGCAGATTGACTGGTGTACCTCGCTCCAGCCATGTAGCTGTTATATCACATCAGCAAGTTCTATGAACACCACCATGATGTATTTATTGCATCCACACCGTCCAGATTGTGCTGGACGGTGCTGATTAACATAGGCAATGTTTGGATGGTGCTGATTTACCTGGACAATGCTTAGACAGTGTTAATCATCATTAGTGAGCCATGTGCCCCATGAAATGATAGTGCACAGTGATACACATGTTACACCTACAACTACTGGAATGATTTTTGGTGTGGTCCAAGCCCACTCGAGACCCATTGGTGTGGCCTGTCCATGGGCCCACCTGCTTGAATGTGAGGCCCATGGGCAAGGCCCATGGGCAAAGCCCATTGTGATGTATTCGAGGCCTATGAGAAAGGCCCATCATGATGTATTTTTGGCCCATGTACGAGGCCCACCTGTTTGTATTTTTGGCCCATGTGATGGGGCCCACCTATTTTGTATTTGAAGCCCATATGATGAGGTCGACTTGATGTGCCAAGGCTCGCTATGATTCATTTGAGGCCCTTTGTTACGGCCCATGTAATGAGGGCCATAGTGGTGTATTCGAGGCCCATGGGCAAGGCCTGATGAGATGTATTTATGGCCCATGTTTGAGGCCCATATGTTAAGGCCCATATGATGTATTCGAGGCCCATGTGATGCGGCCCGTAGTGATGCATATTAGGCCCATTAATGCAATCCATAGTGATGTGTATTAGGCCCTTGTGTGAGGCCATGGGCCCACGATACGTTTGGCTTTATGTGGGCCACCCCTTGGGAGCAATGATGGTTAAATGTCCACATTGTAACCTTCCCTTAGGCCCTTTGTTAGGCCGTTTACTGATTCCGATTGTTGAGACCGATTATCAAGGCCGATTTCGATTGTCGAGGCCGATTCCAATTATCGAAACTGATTCTGATTGTCGAGGCTAATTCTCATTGTTGAGGGTGATTCTGATTGATGAGGCCGATTCCGATTGTCGAGGCCAATTATTGATGTTGATTATTGATGCTGGTTACCGATATCGATTATGAGTATGTGTTATTAAGCTCGATTATCGAGGTCGATTGTCGGTACTGATTATCGATACCAATTATGAGTATATGACATTATAGCATCATGATACATGCCCATACACATCATCTGCTGTTTGTTATGAGATATGGTTAGCCATTGCATATGTCATAGGGCAGGTTGTTTATGGAACTCCCTTATAGGCGGAGTTGCCCCACATGAGCGCACGGTATGCGCAGGATTGATGCATGATTAGACTATGTGACTCATGCATCTTGCATTGTGTGATTATGACATTAGAGCTGTAGCCTCCACAGACATATCGTGGATGGCCAGATGGGACACCAAAAATCTGCTCTACATGGGGTGCTATAGATATCCTTAGGTGAAATTCCCTAAACCCTCTTAGTTCTAGAGGTTGCTCCAATGTCTAGACTGAGTGGATGCATAAGCGCATGAGGGCCGTATACGGTTAGGCTGCGTCTCCCACTGTGTCGTGATCGGTTGAAAGGGGGTGTGGCCTTACCTGCATGAGACGAGGGGCAAAGCTAGGCTGAGTTTGACCAGCTTGAGGAATGGGTCAGCTATCGACGAGTGGGGCCCGATATTGGCAGGCGGATAATGAGGTCTCTTCCACTCACCTTATTGCTCGCGATGGGGCGGTAATCTGGTTTGGAGTGTACTGGACCCCGGTGATTTCCCAGAGAGGAATTGTACTTATATGTGGACTTATTGAGTAGGAGTTGCATACTCATTCATTCATTCATTCACTATCCATTCGAGCTGGTGGTGCGCAACTAATTGTTGTGTACCTTTGTAATAGCAAGGATTTTGGTTGAGGCGCGCGACTAACTTGAGATCAGGAGTCTACTACATTGAGTCTGGCTATCTAAATTTAGGTATGGGACTAGTTTGGATAGAAGTCCCTTATGATGGATCCCATAGCCTACGATACTACGTACTATCATCCCGAATTCACTCCAGCTTGGTCATTTCATTCGCACTGCATATTGCATTACGTCCGCAGCATTTAGCATTTTGGGTTGTCATGTTTCTGCATTAATATGCTGTTAGTATTCATACCTTGCATCGCATAGCCTTGGTACGGTTGATGGCACTCATGGACTTACCAATATATTTCTGCTTACCCTGATATCGTATGATTCATAATCCTGTCAGTATTTCCGCTTACTCCGATATTGTATGATTTATGGCATTGTATTACATACTTGGTACTTACCTTGTGCACACACTTTCACCACCCACTAAGCTTTCTATAAGCTTATGCATGATAGATGCGTGCAGGTGGCGTTAAGTTGCAGCTGCGGTGAGCTTAGAGCATGTAGCAGACCTCTGGAGCTTTGATTTTCGATATATGTATTTCCTTTTCAGCATTGTATTCAAATGTTTATATTAGTGGATATGTGATGATGATGTTGTCTTTGTGATTTGGGTAAACTTGTGGTTTTGCTTGTTATGAAACAAATGTACGTTAAAAATCCTCCTTGTAGGATCTCAGGATCAGAATCTCGCGTATGGACGTTGGAAGCCGAGAATGGGGTACTACGGAGGCTGTCAGCGCTGGATTCAGCGATTGAGAATTTTGTGGGCCCGGTTTTCGAGTTTGGGGCGTGACATCAGGAGTTTACCACATTGAATCTGGCTATCCAAATTTAGGTATGGGATTGGTTTGGATAGAAGTCCCTTGTGATGAACCCCCGTAACTTGCGATACTACGTACTATCATCCTGACTTCTCGCTCTAGCACCGCATATTGCATTTCATCCCCTACATATGGCATCTTATTACATCGCATCTTCCGCATATAACATCTTATTGCATTGCATCTTTCTTATATAGCACCTTATTACTTTACGTCCTCCGCATATGGTGTCATATTGCATTGTATCCCCTGCATATGGCATTTGGTTTAATGTGATTACACATTTTGAATAAGGTTTATGACATTCATGGACTTGTTCGTATTTCCGTTTCCTTGACATTATATGATTCATGGACTTGTATTATATGTCTAACACTTTATATTGCGCACCCACCTACACCACCCTCTAAGCTTTCGATAAGCTTATGCACGATAGATGTGTGAAGGTGACGATAGGACTCAGTCGAGTTGAGGTAGGAGCGTGCGGCTAAGCTTCTGGAGTTTCTGATATCTATATTGGCTAAGCTTCTGGAGTTTCTGATATCTATATTGTATTTTCTTTTCACACCACCCAAAAGTTTTTTATATTAGTGGATATGTAGTGTTGATCCTTGTTGTTATTATGGGTTATGCTTATTATGAAATAAATTCATGTTGAAAATCCTCCTTGTAGGATCCCAGGATCAGAACCTGGTCTATGGGTGTTGGGAGCCAAGAATGGGGTACTATGGAGGCTGTCGGCGCCAGATTCGGCGATCGGGAATTTTGTGATCCCAATTTCTGAATTTGGAGGGTGAAAGGAGTTGGTATCAGAGCATAACTTGAGAATACCTGGGGATGACATCACATATCTACCGATAACTGCCCTTCACTGTATGATTATTGAGAACTTAGAATGATTAGATCCCCGAGTTTGAATAACCTAGAAACTTTTGATATAGCTCTCTATCGTGTGTCCATTCGAGAGTGCTCTAGGCTAATAGGTCCTCGTTCCTATAGGACATGGCACCCTAGAAAGCCGAGCAGCCCTCGCGTCCAAGACCGGTGTAGCCCCGACCATATCAGTGAACGTGGATCAGCTGCAGTAGATATTGCAGGCAATGATCGCAGTTCTTCAGGGACAAGGTAGGTGACCAGCGGAGACCCTCACTCAGACTGAGCAGGATCACATGAGCTCCCTTCTACAAGATTTTCTTCGGCTCGATCCCCCGTGATTCCATGGAAAGCCCGATCTGACTGCAGCAGAGAGGTGGCGCTCCCAAGTGGAGAAGATTTTTGAGACATGCGAGGTACGACTCAGGAGCGGGTCCCGCTGGTGGTATATTTACTTGAGGGTAAGGCCGAGCATTGGTGGACCTCTGTTGCCCATGGTGCAGGGCTTGATTTCGTCTGGACATGGGAGGATTTCGCAGACTGGTTCAACCGAAAATTCTTCCCGGAGCACGTTCGTCAGCAACGCGCAGTTGAGTTCGACACTCTTGTGCAGGGGGACATGTCGATGTCTCAATATGAGGCCTGATTCGTCGCGTTATCGAGATTAGTACCATACCTGGTGGCTGATGAGGGGTAGAAAGCCTGCCGATTTGAGTGCGGCTTACGGCATGGCCTTAGAAGTCGTGTCGTTGGACACATGCTCCTGACATTTGAACAGGTACTACAATGAGCCCTGATATATGAGGGAGAGTGGGTCGATTCGCAGAGAGCCCATGGTCAAAACGGAGATCAGAAGAGGAAGGCCCCCTCTGATAGTTCCCAGCAACGGCAGCGTCGACGGCCACAGAGGCACATGAACCATCCATCCCTTTGAGCGCCAACAACACCTCTAGCACTACCATGGAGACCATTTCTAGGTATTTCCTTTAAATGCGGGGGGACGGGGCATCGTAGGCATGAGTGCCCCCGTCTACAGCAGCGTCGATAATAGTACCATCTACCGAGATCCTAGCAGCAGCAGTAGCGGCCAGTTCATAGCCTTAATCAGAGGGAGTAAGTCCTCCGGACTAAGGTCATTCCTTTGGTATTACGTAGACGAGACGTCTTAGGAGTGAAAGGCAGAGATTCGCGAGCGATATTCGATTGTATTTTGTTTCCGATATATATATATATATATATATATATATATATATATATATATATATATTATATATATAATATATATATATATATATATATATACACGATGCTATGATTTCCCCTTCCTTCCCTTATGAGTTATAACTAGTTGCGTAATAGTGAAAATTTTGGGGATAAATTTTTATTAGGAGGGGAGAGTTGTCAAGCCTATGTCATAGTATCTTGTCATTCCATAGGATTCCACGGTCCTCCATGTTGAATTACGGTGACTTGCGACCTGTAGTTAGTATTCGCGCGCGACCTTAAGTCGCACCCTATAAACCTGAGCCAACTCAACCTGAGATTGATGCCATTGCGACCGTGCCATCGTCACGGTTCCGACGCTGCGTCTCGTGCGCCAATCCAACGCTTAGATCATAAGATGTGGCCTGCGCATTATACTGGCCGTGGACAGTATGTTGCGGGACCCACCTATCCCATATGGCACCATTCCCAAGGTAATCATGAGGGTGATGACATCACTCTAACTATAGCCACCCTACCCTACCCATAGCCCCATGCCTCTTACAAAATAATAATTACTAGCCCCCATGCCCACTTACACCCCTCTTACAACTAAAGCAATCATCGCTAGCTAAGAGAGCTAGCAATCATTGCCTCTCTCTCTCTCTCTTATCTCTCTCCCTCCCTCTTTCTCTTCATTTTCTCATCCTCCATTGCAAGAGAGAGCGTGGGACGTCCAAGCAATCTCCGATAGTTCAGTCCTCTTTCACCCATTTCCCCACCAATCCAACCATCAAGAGTCCATCTCCACCAATAAAAGAGCTTCATAGGATCATTGGAGCATAAGGGAAGAAGAAGAAGTTCAAGATCCTAGGTGGGTGCCATGTTTAGGGTAGATCTTCCATTTTTCTTTGATTATCTTACTTAGGATTATGTAGGGCCCACCAATCAATGGTGGAGATCCTACTTGACCCTTTGGATGTGGCCAATGGCCCATCCTTGATGCATGATGATCCATGATGGGGCCATTCTCGATGGGCCCCATCATGATATTTTGAGTTAATCCATGCTATTGATGGGTCATCTAGACCCTTGATTCATGATGGGGATGGCATCCCCACCTCAGATTTTTTAATGTAGGGCCATGTAATGCATGGGTCCCATCTTGATGAATGCATGATGTAAGGCGTAGATCCTAGAGGGACCCATAGTGACGGGGCCCCTCCATCTCACGTTTCTCTCTCTCTCTCTCTCTCTCTCTCTCTCTCTCTCTCTCTCTCTCTCTCTCTCTCTCTCTCTCTCTCTCTCTCTCTAGCTTTTTCTTTCTTTTGATCCTTGCATGATGGCCCACCTAATGATGCATGTTGTTGTCCATACTTGGGACATCCACACATCCAGATTTTTGGGCCACCTTGATGACAATTTTCGGGCCAATCTGGATGAGGGAAAATACATAGATCAGCCCGATTTTCTGGATGGGTAGCCCACCCACATGGACTCCTTGCATGATGTATATGTTTCATCCGTGCGGACCGCCCGTGGGGCCCACCTTGCTGACGTCCAGCCCCTTGATGGAGAAGAACACAAATATCGGCTTTGATGTAAAGCTATGGTGGGCCACACGTGTGGACCCACCTTGATGTGTGGGTTCCATCCTCACCGTCCAGTTGTTGGATGATGGGACCCACCTCAATATTTGTATTTTATTCATGCCATCCATCTGCATGGGCCCACCCTACATGTGTGTCCAGCACTGTCAGCAGCTGCTAGACGGTGGAACCCCACCTTGAAGGTATGTGTTATATACACACCGTCCGTCCGTTTTTTTTTTTTGGTTGGGACCCACCCAACACGTGTTGCACATGTGGGGGTGGGGCCCACCTTGATAATGTGTTGTATATTCACACCGTCCAAACCCTGGATGGTGGGAACCCCCCATGCTATATGTGTTTTACCCACGTTGTTCGTCCGTTTTGGACGTGGGACCCACCCCACAAGTGCTGCACGTGTGGGGGTGGGGCCCACCTTGATGATATATATTGTATATCCACATCGTCCAGCAAGGACGTGGGGCCACCTTGATGGTGTGTTGTATTCGCACCGTCCACATGGGACGTGGGCCCACGTGATGTACGTGTTTGATCCAAGCTGTCCATCTGGTGGGGCCCACTTGGAACATGTAAGCCCACATACTGCATGTGCAGGGCCCACCTTAATGTGTATGTTATACATTGCTGCTCATCTATTTTGGTTGAACCATAGGCTGCCTCATGAGGCCCATTTTGTGTTGCAATAGCCCACCTTGATGTATGTGTTGCAAGCCACTGTCCATCTATTTTTCTAGACCTTTGGGCTGACCTGTGGGGCCCACCTTGATGTGTATGTTGTGCATGTTGTCCACTCATTTCCGGACTATATGGGCTACCCCATCAGGCCCACTATGTTGTATGTGATACATATTACCCATCCCTTGTGCCTAACCCATGGGCCCATTGTGATGTATTTGTGGCCCATTTGGTGAGACCCATTATGATTTATATGTGGCCCATTTGGTGAAGCCCATTATGATGTATGAGAGGCCCAAATGATGAGGCCCAATATAATGTATGAGAGGCCCATATGATGAGGCCCAAAGTAGTATATGAGAGGCCTATATGGTGTGGCCATTATGATGTGTAAACCCACCATGATGTATGTAGTAATGTTATGATGCTCAACTATTCTCCTAGCTAGTATAAGGCCTATGAGCCCCCATCATAAGATAAATTCTAATGGGCCATGCCGAGAGGTCTTCGCATTATCCTCAAGATAAATACAGTGAGTACAAATCGAATGGTCAATTCCCTCGAGGTTCACAATCGTCCATCCAAGGACTCCCTTATGCTCAATGAGAGTAGATATGAGCATATTCTCCTGTTCTTGCTTAAGGTGGGAAGAAATCACTACCGGGTATGTCATCTTGGCCTAAATAGACATATTTCAAATCAGAGGGCAAAGGTTTTAAGTTAAGCTTCGGTGGCTTGATGATAGACGGTAGAGGCACTTCATCAGTTTGGGGCAACTCTTCAAATTGTGGCCTCCACCGGTTAACTTCAAGTACCAACACAGTATCAAGCATGACACCCATCTCCCTAATCAGGTCATCATCAAAATCATGGGAGTGGGCCAGGCACGTCTCTAGAGGATCAGAGAATAAGGTCAAGGGTGTTCTATCTTCTACGAAAGAGTCGATCATGTTAATGTCGTGAAAATCGTCATCATCCTCTAACCGTCTGCCTGTGTTGAAAAATATATTTATCTCCAATGTTATATTCCCGAAAGACATACTCTTGAGTCCCTTCCTGCAATTGATGATTGCATTTGAAGTGGTAAGGAATGGGCGATCAAGAATGATGAGAATCTAAGTGCTCATGTTAATGATGGGTTTAGTATCCAGGACGATAAAATCTATAGGGTAGTAGAATCTGTCAACCTGGACCAACACATCCTCACCTATCCCTCTTGGTACACAAACTGAGCGATCAGCAAGTTGTAATGTGGTTAAGGTGGGTTTCAATTCACCCAAACGTAACTGTTTATAAGCTGAGTAAGGAATCATATTTACGCTCCCTCCTAAATCAAGAAGTGCGTGCTCAATACGGTAATTCCCAATTACACAAGCGATGGTTGGGCTATCAGGATCTTTGAATTTCTGTGGCACATCTTGCTTTAGGATGACACTCACTTTTTCAGTTAAAAAGATTTTCATTTGAATATTTTGTCGTCTTTTGGTCGTACACAAGTCTTTCAGAAATTTGGCATATGAAGGTATTTGTTTTACAACATCAAGTAAAGGAATATTGACCTTCACTTGTTTTAACACCTCTATAATGTCCTGAGAGTTAGAGAAAGGTTTTGGTGCAACCAACCGTTGGGGGAATGGAGCAATCGACTTGTCCTGAAGTTCCGGTTCCAATTCTTGTGGAGCAGTGTTAGATCGATCATCATTGTCCTCTTCCGGGTCCTTAGGCTTTTCAGCCCTAAATGGAATGGCAATGATCGTTCCACTCCTAAGAGTGGTGATAGATTTAGCTTGCTCCATCTGATTTGAAGAGCTGGGGTCACTTATCTCATATTGTGGTTTGAGATTGGGGAGAGGTTGATTAGGAAACATTCCCTTTCCCCCAATTGCTAATTGTGACTCCATCCTTTAGACAGACGACGAGAGCGTTCCAATCGCTGGTCTGATTTCTTGGATTGCTTGTGTCATATTCTGATTAACTAGCTCTTGGTCTTAAATGTGTTTTAGAACCGGATCCTCTTGAGGTTTCACTTGATTTAGAATTTGATTGAAAAATCCGTAAGGGGTACCTATTTGTCCATTCCTACAACTGAAGTTTGGGTGATTTCTCCAACTGGGATTGTATGTATTAGAGGTAGGTCCATTGAAAGGTCTTTAGTAATTGTTTACGGTATTGGATTACTCATTCAACACCTCTTGAAAGGCAGGTATTGGTGGACAATTTTTAGTTGTGTGAGCGTTGCAAGCAAAAATACCGCAAACAGTTTCCTTAACCTTATCCTCCCTTAGTTTCATGGCCTTGAATTTTCTTATGAGATTAGACACTTTAGCATTTATATCATCGTCCTCTTTCAGAAGGTATACTCTGACCCTTTCCTTTGATTGAGTGGGCCTAGAAGTGGTGCTTGAATTTGGGTAAGTGTCCCATGATTGTGCATTTTCAGCAAGTCTATCCAAATAGTCCCACACATTATCGACATTTTTATTCATGAATTCCCCATTCACTACCAAAAAAAAGGGTAAAGGATACAGACCAAGTTTGTTTTTTGTTACGGATATAAACCTTAGTTATACTTGCTACAGACTTAATCTGTAGCTAAAACCTAGTTATCTGTAGCTAAAACTTACCTTCTGACCATAACCTTATTAGATATTGATGGTGCTTAAGAGGCTCCATGGGGCCCATTGGAATATATGCGTTTGATCTAAACCGCCCATAAATTCTGATATATAATTTCAGTGGATGAGCCAAAAAATTATGTAGATTAAAGGTCTAAGTGGACCACACCATAAGAAATAATAAAAAATAATTTTCTACCGTTAATATGTTATGTAGTTCGCTTACAGCTTCGATCTGACTGATTTTTTGGATCAACTGTTAAAATGATTCGTTAAAATGAATGGACGGAGTGGATAAATAACATACATCACGGTGGGCCCCACGAGTGCTAAAACTAGGCACTTAAAGTGTCGTCCGTCACCCTGAAATTCCCTCCGCCCTTATCTCCCGCGCGCACGCCCCACCTCCCAAAACCCAAACCCTCACTTTCCCTCTCTCTCGCGTCCACAACGAGCTAGGGCATGCGCCGGCCCTACCTCTCCTCTCTCTCTCTCTCTCTCTCTCTCTCTCTCTCTCATACCGTCCTACCTCCTCCCCTTCTTCCATTCTCCTTCCATTCTCATACAGATAGAGGGAGACACGTGGAGAGGAGCTCGACAAGAAGAGGCCAGCCCATCCGGCCATCCAACCTTCCACCGGCCGAAGTGAGTCCACTCCCCTCTATAGTCATTGTTGTGGGGGTGTGTTAACAACAAGAAGGGTTGCAAATATCAGGATTTCAAGAAGAAAAGGAAAGAAAAAGAAGAAGCTCTGGTTCAACTTTCTAACCCTTTCCTTTATTTTATCTCTTGTATTTCATTGCATCTCTCCTCTCCTTTTTTTTTCTGTTTTGATTTATAAGAAAGAAAGAATTTGATTCCGGGTGTTGTTTGGATTTGGGTTTTGAGTGTTGAGGATTTTGAGATTTGGGTTTTCTTTATTGGGTGAAAAAGAAGGCGTTTGAAGATTTGGGAAGCGTTTGGCTGAAAGATTTGGGTTTGAGGGATTTGGGGATTTGGGTTTTCTTTATTGATTTGAAAATTTGGGGTTTTTCTTTATTGGAGAGATTGTTTGGGTTTTCGGCAGTTGCAGAAAGACAGTAGAAAGGAATGAATTGGAGGATACTTTGATAATTGGGAAGCGTTTTCCAGACTGCGATTTGTGTTTTGCATTGAGTTTTTCTTATATGGGCCTTTGGAATTACATTCCCATGGGCCATGAGTGATTGGGAAAAGAAGATGTAGAGGAGTCGGGAAGAATGATTTTCAGCGGTGTTTGTGTTTTGGCTTCAAGTACTTCCTGAGAAACACCAGCAAGAGTCCTATAGACAATTGGAGAGCTTTTTCTTTGGTCTGGAACTCTGATTTCTTGATTTGGGTTTTGTTTGCATAACCCACCTCTCTTTATCTACCACTATCATCATCCGTTGCTTGTCGAATTACTTGTAATAACAAACATGCTGAAACCAGAAATTTACTGTTGCGGCTCCACAAGGTTGAGTTTGCTAGTGTTGTTATTGTATGTATTTTATGCATAAGCTATATGGTTTACTTCTAAGCTTTATATCTTAGATTGTACCCTTGCTTTGTGGTTAACGGTGAAAAACAAAAAAAAAAAAAAAAAAAAAATGTGAGTGAGGCCTGATGTGTGGGCCCCCTGTTTATGTACATTGCTAGCCAACCGGACCAATCTGACTAAGAGCCTCATGGGATTCTAAATATTTTTTCTCAAACCATTTAGATGGGCCAATAATCCAAGTGTTATAATCATCTAATCACGTGTCTATTCTGGATTCCTTTAGATCAAGGGTTGGGATTCCTAAATCAAGGCTCCTACATGTACAAACTTGCATATCACCATACAATTCCTCACACCCACAACGTATTTTTGTGATGGGATGCCAAACAGTCAGCCCATCTTCTTCCTTGATACTTCACTTGAATTAACAAATAGCAATCTTGTAAGTTTATATACATTGAGAAAGCATTGGCAATTTAAACTGACTCTATCTTACTGTATTGGTACAAAGTACAAGGAATCAAGGTGCTTTGAAAGAGGTTTTGGCTAATGGCATGAGAACTTCTTTTTTTTTTTTCCAGCCAGAACAAATCAAAAAAACACATCTATTTTTGTGTCATTTTGTTGTAATTCCAGGTGTAGCTTTGAAAGAGGTTTCTTTTACATCTTTTTCTTTAAAAAAAAAATGTTGTTACTTTGGCTAATGGCATGAGAACTAATTCTTTTATTTCAGCCAGATGAAAAAAAGTTGTTTCATCTGCACTTTTCTTTTTTCTTTTGGAATCTCTACGAATGTCAATCCGAGTTCATACTTCTATGCAAGTTTGATTTACCATTCCTTTTTTGGTTGAAACTAATGGATAGCCTTGATGCTATGGAAAAGCAGGTCTTTGAAACCAAGTTTGCCAAAATTGGAAAGAGATTTGCTAATTCCACACGCGTGTGAGCCTTGCCATCCACATGCATTCCAGGTTTGGACAATTTAACTTAATTACTTGCATTCCAGGTATGTAATTTTTTTAGTAATTTTTAAGTGCCTGCCTTTCATCCATCAACTCTGCCGGATTACTAACTTTTTTTCTCTTGTCTGAATGTATAAATAAAAGACAGTCCACTGCTAAATACACCCAAAGCACAAACCGAATGGTTAAGCTATGTTTTTTCATTGACAAAAAGAAATGTAAAGTGGACCCACATGTCAATGCATATGTCTTATGGGCCACAGATTTTAGCGACGTTGTTATATTAAACGTAAGGCGTGTTTGTATGCAAGGCATGCTCAGTTGAATTGAACTAAAGGAAACAAAGAAAAATGGAAAAAAAAAAAAAAAAAAAAAGGATCTTGCATCAGGTATCATTATTCTAATTTGAAAGAGGTTGACATTGCATATCATGTATTTTAATTCAAACTCAAAATCATCTGAATTTGCAGTTTCGGTCTTTTTTTTTTCCAATTCCTCTTTGTTAAGCTTTAATTCCTGTGATTCAATTCAATTATCATTCTACATACTATTCAAATTCAAATTCAATTATCAATCAGAGCAAACTTGGATGTGTGGGATTAATATGATAAATTAGGCTATTTTTTCCTTTCAAAGAGAAGATGATGGAAGGAGAAGTAAGAACTGTTGATTGTTTAAGGGGAAGATTGCTTGCAGAGAGAGTGACTTCAAAGGCTGCAAAAGAAGATGCATAAATCATGGGTAAAAAGGTCGTTTTCCTTTCTTCTTCTTCATTTCCTTTTGCTACTGTCTTTTTTTTTTTTTTTTTTTGATAGACTGCTGTCATTTCTATTATATTCTTCTTCATTTCCATAGTTTTGGTTTCAAACATGTAGTTTTGAAACTTTGCAACAATCACATTTTTCTTTAACTGCATTTTTCAGATTCAAGCATATGTTGTTGTCATACATGCAGAACAATTCTTCTATGTTTGAGATTTTCATTCTGAAAAAAAAAAATTGTAAAAACATGAGATTACGTGGTGGCTGAACATCAAGATTTACTAAATGCTTCAAAATGCTCCTTCTTGTAGTATGGAGTCCCAAAAAAATCTCTCAGATTGAATGATTCAATCTTTTGATTATACAAAGGTTATGGAAAGCATCCATTTTCAAAGCAAAAGAGTCGAATTTCAAAGTGTTAAGATAATCCAACTAAAAGATTTTTATTATTTTCTATTCATGATACAAAACAAGACTCATTGTCTAGATGGTTAAGATCACTGGGAGACAACCCAGTTTCAAGGACTAAAGCCCCGTCACACAAACATGCACAAAAGACATCCTTAAAGGGATAAAAGTGGACCAAATGCACTGCCACACAATATTGCCTTCTATAGTAGTGTGTTCATTGCATGATCAGTGGCAGCACATTAGAATTGCCACAACAAGAACAGTTGGTTGCTGAGAATAGACATCTAGAATCCTACGTGTTTTCTTTTATGTTGGCATGCACAGGCTCATGCACTTGCACATGAACATGCTATGCATTTTTATTAATGCTTTCGTTGCACCCTTTTTTTCTTTTTTCCTTTCCTTTATCAAGAAACATCACAAAGGAAGTTGGACGTGTAAGCTTCAGGTGAGTTGGTCTTTTGACTATAAAGGAGAATTCTACATGCTTCTTTTTCATTTTTTTCTTTCACCAGATGATCAGTCAAGTTTAATTTTTGGTTCATGACACATCTGCACTAGATACCATAAGTTGTGCTTATGCCACATGTGCAATATCTAAGTAATTTATAAGTTCCTGTGTTTCACCCATAACACTGCCAGAGTATCCAAGTTTTTCTCATCTTCCATGTTCTTAACTTTGGGTCTTTACTTTGTTATGCCAATGTTGTAAAATCATTAGTTTCCTTTTGATAACTACAAAATTTGTTGAAAGTAATGGAAAATTACTAAGTGATATATATTTTATGAAATTAGGTCGCTCTTTTGTTAAGCATTGTTGTTAGTCATTGTTTTAATTTTTTTTTTACATTACTTTGTGTTTCTATTTACAGTATGTAAAATTGCATCATAGAAAGGGGCATGGGTTATGATTCATCATGAAATGAAACTGGCCACTAATATGACCATTTTTCAATCATAGACTTGTTTTGCATGAATTAGGGAAAAAAGAAAGAAGAACAAAAATGGATGGTGATGGTGCACTTTATTGCAACATTAGTGGAAGTTTGTCTTTGACAAAGGAGCTTTAAAACTTGAATCTTACAAATTCATTTATCATTTCCATTTTTCACCTAATTTCTTCTGTTATATGCAGTTTGACAAACCTGACCAAGCCAAATGATTGCTTTCTCTCAATGTTTGTAGATGACTTTGCGAAATGAGCTTCTTGATGTCATTGTATAGTTTGACAAATTTGTCATCAATTAATCCATGTTATAATGTTTCAATTGCATTGCTAGTATAACTACACTTTCTATTTCTTGTTATGACTAATACATCAATTTGCAGGCGAAATCGAGTGCAATGGTCAAGGACACAACTTTCTTTGGGGTATTGCTTTCCGATCATCTCAAACCTGACTTCAGTCCTCTTATCATCAAGAGCAAGGTAAGTGCTTGTTCATTCATCAGTTAGCTAGAGACTGTTGGATATGGAAATTCGATTCAGATTGCAATAATTAAGCAACCCCCAACTGAAACTAATCTAAAGTTGGATTAGTCCCATTTTGTTTTAAGTGAATTTGACTAATTCCATTTCAAGTTGAATTTGAAGAAGAAGAAGAAGAAGAAGAAGAAGAAGAAGAAGAAGTGCCATTTATATAGAGAGACAACTAACATTTCTTGGTGGGAAAATACTGAAATAATCAATCATTAATTTATTGTAGAACTTCTCTTATTTTCCTTCTTCTTCTTGGTGGATTAGTTATGTTTTTCAGGAGATAGACTCATCTGTCGTTAAGGATGAAAAGTCTAGATTCCATCTTAAAATGATAGCTGAACTTCTCTTATTTTCCTTCTTCCTTAGGCTGAAACAGGCCTCAACCTTAAGCTGAAACCAGGCCTTCTTCAGGCCACACAAGGGAGCTGAAACAGGCCTCAACCTTAGGCTGAAACCAGCCTTCTTCAGGCCACACAAGGGAGCTGAAACAGGCCTCAACCTTAGGTTGAAACCAGGCCACACAATGGAGCTGAAATACATCCTTCAGCCAGCCCCAAATCTGAGTCGAAATACCTCCCAAATACTTTCAACCAGACTGACATTTGTGCACTGGTTGGATGGTAACTTATTATACAACTATCTGTGAGTGAGACCTCAACAACCAAATGCTTTTCTACTACATTGATTTCACAACAAATCTCTACAATAACCATCATATGCAAGAAAGTGGTCAGATTACCATATCATTGATCAGGAAATGTGTGTTTCTCTTCACCTCAAAACTGTTTTTGCAAATTCTTCTGAGGGAGATTATAGTTCCCAAGGAAATGTATTACTCAACCTTTACACATTTATAGGCTTGGTATGTTTGTCTCTCTAATTTTAATTTCGTGGTTGGATAATAGGATACAATTTGTCATAGCAGCATAAGTAGTGGACAGTTGAATGGAGCAGTCAATCTAATTGGGTGCTATTTTGGATGGACCATGATGCCAAAATCATGCTTTGATCTTGACCGTTGTCTTTTTTTCTTTCTTTTCACCATCTGTTTGAATACAAACAACAGATTTTTGATCCATGTTAGGGCTGGATTTGACATATAGGCCTGTTAACTCATCTGGACCAAAAATAATATTGGTTATTATTTTTGTGTATTCTGTAAGGTGAAGTGGATTGTCCATTCTACCTCAAGACTGGCTGGTGAGATTCATGTCTGCATGAATTCTTTTGGTCACCTGCCTAAATGATGGTTTTAGTATAGTACACACTCCTAACCCTTCGTTCTTCGACTTTTATCAGAAGAAATGACTTGACAGATTGAGACCCATGTATGGTAGTCCAAGAGAACATAGGAGATTGATTTGAAGTTTGGAAGAAATGGGTGTTAAAAAAAAAAAGGAAAAAAAAAACTGTGTGTGATTACAAAGAAGATGCCTATCACAGTTCGAGTTGAGATTGGAAATGGAGTTCTTGATTTGGGATTTTTGTCAGTTGAGTTTCAATTGTCCTGATGGAATTTGGGTCATCATTTTGAGTGTAAAAACTTCATGGTGTTGAATTTGCTGATATAAATCTTTTCTTTTCTTTTCTTTTCTTGTGTACTGGAAAGAAACATTTTTTTTTTTGTATTGGCCTAAAAGCATTTATGAATGGGACTCTTTAGGATTGGCTAAAAACATTTATGAAAAAAAAGATTTTCTCTCTTTGACTGAGGTGACCTTCTAGAAAATCTCTTTCTGAGCTTTGACTGAGGTGACCTTCTAGAAAATCTCTTTATGAGCTTTGACTGAGGTGACCTCTCTAACTCCACTCAAATCCACCAACATCTTTAACATGTACTTCTCGTTAGTGTATATACATGTTCATTTCTTTGATACTGATGCAAGTTATGCAAGGGCTGTCGATCTTCTATTCATCTAAAGACTATTATCTCTAGTGGATTGGAATCCTTGCCATAATAAATGACGCTAACATAATTGTAATTTCAGCATTAATTCTGTCATTTGTTATAGAAGAATCATTTGAACTCTAGTCAAAGCTCATATGTAATTTTAGCATTAATTCTTGTCAAGAATGCACATGTTAGTTTATCATTGTGGTTGCAGTTATTCATTATGTGACAGGTTTTCAGTGAGATGAACGAGTTTCAAACACAAAACAGTCTCTGCGGTTTTGAGAAGCGATTCAATGCCATTTTTGTGTAAAATGCATATTTCAGATTCAAGCATCTGGTACGTCTCTTGTCAAGAATGCACATGATTGGAGTGGCCTGGCCATTTGAACAGACCGTATTTATGTATTTGCTCGAAATTGATGGAGCAGACCCGGATGTGCGTCAAGCTATCCGGAAGACGGGGGTCCCTGAAGGTGGAACCGTTGTTTGACATGAGGAAGCTGTCCTTTCCTATGGACGGCATTGGAGGGGCCTGGCCATTTGGACAGGCTGTGTTTATGTATTTTGCTCGAAAGTAATGGAGTACCCCGGATGTGCGTCGGAGCTATCCGGATGAGCGGGGGTCCCTGGAAGGTGGAAACCGTTGTTATGACCATGATGAAGCTGTCCATTTCCTATGGACGGCATTGGATGAAGCTGTCCATTTCCTATGGACGGCATTGGAAGGGCCTGGCCATTTGGACAGGCCATGTTTATATTTGTATTTGCAGGGACCATACCGTCAACCTAAACCCGAACCCATTCTCAAATCCAAAAACCTATAACATAAACCCAAACCTTAACCTAAACCTATAACCTATAACCTAAATCAAAACCAAAACCAAAACCTAAACCTATAACCTAAAACCTAAATCAAAACCTATAACCTAAACCAAAACCAAAACCTATAACCTAAACCCGAACCCATTCTCAAATCCTATAACCTAAACCTAAACCAAAACCTATAACCTAAACCAAAACCAAAACCTATAGCCTAAACCCGAACCCATTCTTAAATCCAAAAACTATAACCTAAATCAAAACCAAAACCTAAACCTATAACTTATAACCTAAATCAAAACCTATAACCTAAACCGAAACCTTAACCTAAACCTATAACCTATAACCTAAATCAAAACCAAAACCTAAACCTATAACCTAAACCTACAACCTATAACATAAATCAAAACCTATAACCTTTCCTAAA
>JAJHSJ010000002.1:66546127-66587875 GCA_021015155.1 Magnolia officinalis
CCGAAGTGAGTCCACTCCCCTCTATAGTCATTGTTGTGGGGGTGTGTTACACAACATAAGGGTTGCAAATATCAGGATTTCAAGAAGAAAAGGAAAGAAAAAGAAGAAGCTCTCTGGTTCATCTTTCTAAACCCTTTCCTTTATTTTATCTCTTGTATTTCATTGCATCTCTCCTCTCCTTCTTTTTTTTCTGTTTTGATTTAAAGAAAGAAAGAATTTGATTCCGGGTGTTGTTTGGATTTGGGTTTTGAGTGTTGAGGATTTTGAGATTTGGGTTTTCTTTATTGGGTGAAAAGAAGGCGTTTGAAGATTTGGGAAGCGTTTGGCTGAAAGATTTGGGTTTGAGGGATTTGGGGATTTGGGTTTTCTTTATTGATTTTGAAAATTTGGGGTTTTTCTTATTGGAGAGATTGTTTGGGTTTTCGGCAGTTGCAGAAAGACAGTAGAAAGGAATGAATTGGAGGATACTTTGATAATTGGGAAGCGTTTTTCCAGACTGCGATTTGTGTTTTGCATTGAGTTTTTCTTATATGGGCCTTTGGAATTACATTCCCATGGGCCATGAGTGATTGGGAAAAGAAGATGTAGAGGAGTCGGGAAGAATGATTTTCAGCGGTGTTTGTGTTTTGGCTTCAAGTACTTCCTGAGAAACCCAGCAAGAGTCCTATAGACAATTGGAGAGCTTTTTCTTTGGTCTGGAACTCTGATTTCTTGATTTGGGTTTTGTTTGCATAACCACCTCTCTTTATCTACCACTATCATCATCCGTTGCTTGTCGAATTACTTGTAATAACAAACATGCTGAACCAGAAATTTTACTGTTGCGGCTCCACAAGGTTGAGTTTGCTAGTGTTGTTATTGTATGTATTTTATGCATAAGCTATATGGTTACTTCTAAGCTTTATATCTTAGATTGTACCCTTGCTTTGTGGTTAACGGTGAAAACAAAAAAAAAAAAAAAAAAAAAATGTGAGTGAGGCCTGATGTGGGGCCCCCTGTTTATGTACATTGCTAGCCAACCGGACCAATCTGACTAAGAGCCTCATGGGATTCTAAATATTTTTTCTCAAACCATTTAGATGGGCCAATAATCCAAGTGTTATAATCATCTAATCACGTGTCTATTCTGGATTCCTTTAGATCAAGGGTTGGGATTCCTAAATCAAGGCTCCTACATGTACAAACTTGCATATCACCATACAATTCCTCACACCCACAACGTATTTTTGTGATGGGATGCCAAACAGTCAGCCCATCTTCTTCCTTGATACTTCACTTGAATTAACAAATAGCAATCTTGTAAGTTTATATACATTGAGAAAGCATTGGCAATTTAAACTGACTCTATCTTACTGTATTGGTACAAAGTACAAGGAATCAAGGTGCTTTGAAAGAGGTTTTGGCTAATGGCATGAGAACTTCTTTTTTTTTTTTTCCAGCCAGAACAAATCAAAAAAACACATCTATTTTTGTGTCATTTTGTTGTAATTCCAGGTGTAGCTTTGAAAGAGGTTTCTTTTACATCTTTTTCTTTAAAAAAAAAATGTTGTTACTTTGGCTAATGGCATGAGAACTAATTCTTTTATTTCAGCCAGATGAAAAAAATGTTGTTTCATCTGCACTTTTCTTTTTTCTTTTGGAATCTCTACGAATGTCAATCCGAGTTCATACTTCTATGCAAGTTTGATTTACCATTCCTTTTTGGTTGAAACTAATGGATAGCCTTGATGCTATGGAAAAGCAGGTCTTTGAAACCAAGTTTGCCAAAATTGGAAAGAGATTTGCTAATTCCACACGCGTGTGAGCCTTGCCATCCACATGCATTCCAGGTTTGGACAATTTAACTTAATTACTTGCATTCCAGGTATGTAATTTTTTTAGTAATTTTTAAGTGCCTGCCTTTCATCCATCAACTCTGCCGGATTACTAACTTTTTTTCTCTTGTCTGAATGTATAAATAAAAGACAGTCCACTGCTAAATACACCCAAAGCACAAACCGAATGGTTAAGCTATGTTTTTTCATTGACAAAAAGAAATGTAAAGTGGACCCACATGTCAATGCATATGTCTTATGGGCCACAGATTTTAGCGACGTTGTTATATTAAACGTAAGGCGTGTTTGTATGCAAGGCATGCTCAGTTGAATTGAACAAAAGGAAAAAAAGAAAAATGGAAAAAAAAAAAAAAAAAAAAAAAGGATCTTGCATCAGGTATCATTATTCTAATTTGAAAGAGGTTGACATTGCATATCATGTATTTTAATTCAGACTCAAAATCATCTGAATTTGCAGTTTCGGTCTTTTTTTTTTCCAATTCCTCTTTGTTAAGCTTTAATTCCTGTGATTCAATTCAATTATCATTCTACATACTATTCAAATTCAAATTCAATTATCAATCAGAGCAAACTTGGATGTGTGGGATTAATATGATAAATTAGGCTATTTTTTCCTTTCAAAGAGAAATGATGGAAGGAGAAGCAAGAACTGTTGATTGTTTAAGGGAAGATTGCTTGCAGAGAGAGTGACTTCAAAGGCTGCAAAAGAAGATGCATAAATCATGGGTAAAAAGGTCGTTTTCCTTTCTTCTTCTTCATTTCCTTTTGCTACTGTCTTTTTTTTTTTTTTTTTTTTGATAGACTACTGTCATTTCTATTATATTCTTCTTCATTTCCATAGTTTTGGTTTCAAACATGTAGTTTTGAAACTTTGCAACAATCACATTTTTCTTTAACTGCATTTTTCAGATTCAAGCATATGTTGTTGTCATACATGCAGAACAATTCTTCTATGTTTGAGATTTTCATTCTGAAAAAAAAAAAAATTGTAAAAACATGAGATTACGTGGTGGCTGAACATCAAGATTTACTAAATGCTTCAAAATGCTCCTTCTTGTAGTATGGAGTCCCAAAAAAATCTCTCAGATTGAATGATTCAATCTTTTGATTATACAAAGGTTATGGAAAGCATCCATTTTCAAAGCAAAAGAGCCGAATTTCGAAGTGTTAAGATAATCCAACTAAAAGATTTTTATTATTTTCTATTCATGATACAAAACAAGACTCATTGTCTAGATGGTTAGGATCACTGGGAGACAACCAGTTTCAAGGACTAAAGCCCCGTCACACAAACATGCACAAAAGACATCCTTAAAGGGATAAAAGTGGACCAAATGCACTGCCACACAATATTGCCTTCTATAGTAGTGTGTTCATTGCATGATCAGTAGCAGCACATTAGAATTGCCACAACAAGAACAGTTGGTTGCTGAGAATAGACATCTAGAATCCTACGTGTTTTCTTTTATGTTGGCATGCACAGGCTCATGCACTTGCACATGCACATGCTATGCATTTTTATTAATGCTTTCGTTGCACCCTTTTTTTCTTTTTTCCTTTCCTTTATCAAGAAACATCACAAAGGAAGTTGGACGTGTAAGCTTCAGGTGAGTTGGTCTTTTGACTATAAAGGAGAATTCTACATGCTTCTTTCTTCTTTTTTTCTTTCACCACCAGATGATCAGTCAAGTTTAATTTTTGGTTCATGACACATCTGCACTAGATACCATAAGTTGTGCCTATGCCACATGTGCAATATCTAAGTAATTTATAAGTTCCTGTGTTTCACCCATAACACTGCCAGAGTATCCAAGTTTTTCTCATCTTCCATGTTCTTAACTTTGGGTCTTTACTTTGTTATGCCAATGTTACAAAATCATTAGTTTCCTTTTGATAACTACAAAATTTGTTGAAAGTAATGGAAAATTACTAAGTGATATATATTTTATGAAATTAGGTCGCTCTTTTGTTAAGCATTGTTGTTAGTCATTGTTTTAATTTTTTTTTTTACATTACTTTGTGTTTCTATTTACAGTATGTAAAATTGCATCATAGAAAGGGGCATGGGTTATGATTCATCATGAAATGAAACTAGCCACTAATATGACCATTTTTTCAATCATAGACTTGTTTTGCATGAATTAGGGAAAAAAGAAAGAAGAACAAAAATGGATGGTGATGGTGCACTTTATTGCAACATTAGTGGAAGTTTGTCTTTGACAAAGGAGCTTTAAAACTTGAATCTTACAAATTCATTTATCATTTCCATTTTTCACCTAATTTCTTCTGTTTATATGCAGTTTGACAAACCTGACCAAGCCAAATGATTGCTTTCTCTCAATGTTTGTAGATGACTTTGCGAAATGAGCTTCTTGATGTCATTGTATAGTTTGACAAATTTGTCATCAATTAATCCATGTTATAATGTTTCAATTGCATTGCTAGTATAACTACACTTTCTATTTCTTGTTATGACTAATACATCAATTTGCAGGCGAAATCGAGTGCAATGGTCAAGGACACAACTTTCTTTGGGTATTGCTTTCCGATCATCTCAAACCTGACTTCAGTCCTCTTATCATCAAGAGCAAGGTAAGTGCTTGTTCATTCATCAGTTAGCTAGAGACTGTTGGATATGGAAATTCGATTCAGATTGCAATAATTAAGCAACCCCCAACTGAAACTAATCTAAAGTTGGATTAGTCCCATTTTGTTTTAAGTGAATTTGACTAATTCCATTTCAAGTTGAATTTGAAGAAGAAGAAGAAGAAGAAGAAGAAGAAGAAGAAGAAGTGCCATTTATATAGAGAGACAACTAACATTTCTTGGTGGGAAAATACTGAAATAATCAATCATTAATTTATTGTAGAACTTCTCTTATTTTCCTTCTTCTTCTTGGTGGATTAGTTATGTTTTTCAGGAGATAGACTCATCTGTCGTTAAGGATGAAAAGTCTAGATTCCATCTTAAAATGATAGCTGAACTTCTCTTATTTTCCTTCTTCCTTAGGCTGAAACAGGCCTCAACCTTAAGCTGAAACCAGGCCTTCTTCAGGCCACACAAGGGAGCTGAAACAGGCCTCAACCTTAGGCTGAAACCAAGCCTTCTTCAGGCCACACAAGGGATCTGAAACAGGCCTCAACCTTAGGTTGAAACCAGGCCACACAATGGAGCTGAAATACATCCTTTAGCCAGCCCCAAATCTGAGTCGAAATACCTCTCAAATACTTTCAACCAGACTGACATTTGTGCACTGGTTGGATGGTAACTTATTATACAACTATCTGTGAGTGAGACCTCAACAACCAAATGCTTTTCTACTACATTGATTTCACAACAAATCTCTACAATAACCATCATATGTAAGAAAGTGGTCAGATTACCATATCATTGATCAGGAAATGTGTGTTTCTCTTCACCTCAAAACTGTTTTTGCAAATTCTTCTGAGGGAGATTATAGTTCCCAAGGAAATGTATTACTCAACCTTTACACATTTATAGGCTTGGTATGTTTGTCTCTCTAATTTTAATTTCGTGGTTGGATAATAGGATACAATTTGTCATAGCAGCATAAGTAGTGGACAGTTGAATGGAGCAGTCAATCTAATTGGGTGCTATTTTGGATGGACCATGATGCCAAAATCATGCTTTGATCTTGACCGTTGTCTTTTTTTCTTTCTTTTCACCATCTGTTTGAATACAAACAACAGATTTTTGATCCATGTTAGGGCTGGATTTGACATATAGGCCTGTTAACTCATCTGGACCAAAAATAATATTGGTTATTATTTTTGTGTATTCTGTAAGGTGAAGTGGATTGTCCATTCTACCTCAAGACTGGCTGGTGAGATTCATGTCTGCATGAATTCTTTTGGTCACCTGCCTAAATGATGGTTTTAGTATAGTCCACAGCTCCTAACCCTTCGTTCTTCGACTTTTATCAGAAGAAATGACTTGACAGATTGAGACCCATGTATGGTAGTCCAAGAGAACATAGGAGATTGATTTGAAGTTTGGAAGAAATGGGTGTTAAAAAAAAAAAAAAGGAAAAAAAAAACTGTTGTGTGTGACTACAAAGAAGATACCTATCACAGTTCGAGTTGAGATTGGAAATGGAGTTCTTGATTTGGGATTTTTGTCAGTTGAGTTTCAATTGTCCTGATGGAATTTGGGTCATCATTTTGAGTGTAAAAACTTCATGGTGTTGAATTTGCTGATATAAATCTTTTCTTTTCTTTTCTTTTCTTGTGTACTGGAAAGAAACATTTTTTTTTTGTATTGGCCTAAAAGCATTTATGAATGGGACTCTTTAGGATTGGCTAAAAACATTTATGAAAAAAAAAGATTTCTCTCTTTGACTGAGGTGACCTTCTAGAAAATCTCTTTCTGAGCTTTGACTGAGGTGACCTTCTAGAAAATCTCTTTATGAGCTTTGACTGAGGTGACCTTCTCTAACTCCACTCAAAATCCACCAACATCTTTAACATGTACTTCTCGTTAGTGTATATACATGTTCATTTCTTTGATACTGATGCAAGTTATGCAAGGGCTGTCGATCTTCTATTCATCTAAAGACTAATTATCTCTAGTGGATTGGAATCCTTGCCATAATAAATGACGCTAACATAATTGAAATTTCAGCATTAATTCTGTCATTTGTTATAGAAGAATCATTTGAACTCTAGTCAAAGCTCATATGTAATTTTAGCATTAATTCTTGTCAAGAATGCACATGTGTAGTTATCATTGTGGTTGCAGTTATTCATTATGTGACAGGTTTTCAGGTGAGATGAACGAGTTTCAAAACAAAACAGTCTGCGGTTTTGAGAAGCGATTCCCAATGCCATTTTTGTGTAAATGCATATTTCAGATTCAAGCATCTGGTACGTCTCTTGTCAAGAATGCACATGATTGGAGTGGCCTGGCCATTTGAACAGACCGTATTTATGTATTTGCTCGAAATTGATGGAGCAGACCCGGATGTGCGTCAGAGCTATCCGGAAGAGCGGGGGTCCCTGGAAGGTGGGAACCATTGTTATGACCATAATGAAGCTGTCCATTTCCTATGGATGGCATTGGAGGGGCCTGGACATTTGGACAGGCTGTGTTTATGTATTTGCTCGAAAGTAATGGAGTAGACCCGGATGTGCGTCGGAGCTATCCGGATGAGCGGGGGTCCCTGGAAGGTGGGAACCGTTGTTATGACCATGATCAAGCTGTCCATTTCCTATGGACGGCATTGGAAGGGCCTGGCCATTTCGACAGGCCATGTTTATATTTGTATTTGCAGGGACCATACCGTCAACCTAAACCCGAACCCATTCTCAAATCCAAAAACCTATAACATAAACCCAAACCTTAACCTAAACCTATAACCTATAACCTAAATCAAAACCAAAACCAAAACCTAAACCTGTAACCTAAAACCTAAATCAAAACCTATAACCTAAACCAAAACCAAAACCTATAACCTAAACCCGAACCCATTCTCAAATCCTATAACCTAAACCTAAACCAAAACCTATAACCTAAACCAAAACCAAAACCTATAGCCTAAACCCGAACCCATTCTTAAATCCAAAAACCTATAACCTAAATCAAAACCAAAACCTAAACCTATAACTTATAACCTAAATCAAACCTATAACCTAAACCGAAACCTTAACCTAAACCTATAACCTATAACCTAAATCAAAACCAAAACCTAAACCTATAACCTAAACCTACAACCTATAACATAAATCAAAACCTATAACCTTTCCCTGAACCTATAACCTATAACCTAAATCAAAACCAAAACCTAAACCTAAAACCTAAACTTATAACCTATAACCTATAACCTAAACCAAAACCAAAACCTATAACCTAAACCCGAACCCATTCTCAAATCCTATAACCTAAACCTAAACCAAAACCTATAACCTAAACCACAACCAAAACCTATAGCCTAAACCCGAACTCATTCTCAAATCCAAAAACCTATAACCTAAATCAAAACCAAAACCTAAACTCAAAACCAAAACCTAAACCTATAACCTAAACCTACAACCTATAACATAAATCAGAACCTATAACCTTTCCCTGAACCTATAACCTATAACCTAAATCAAAACCAAAACCTAAACCTAAACCTAAACTTATAACCTATAACCTAAAAAAAAAACCAAAACCTATAACCTAAACCCGAACCCATTCTCAAATCCTATAACCTAAACCTAAACCAAACCTAAACTAAACCACAACCAAAACCTATAGCCTAAACCCGAACATTCTCAAATCCAAAAACCTATAACCTAAAAAACCAAAACCTAAAAAAAACCAAAACCTAACCTATAACCGAAACAAAACCTATAACCTAAATCAAAAAAAACCAAACCTAAACCTATAACCTATAAACTAAATTAAAACAAAAACCTAAACCTATAACCTATAACCTAAATCAAAACCTATAACCTAAACCAAACCAAAACCTATATCCTAAACCCGAACCAAATTCTCAAATCCTATAACCTAAAACCTAAACCTAAACCTAAACATAAACCTAAACCTAAAACCTATAACCTAAACCAAACCAAAACCTAAACCTATAACCTAAACCCGAACCTAAACCTAAACCTAAACCTAAACCTAAACCTAAAACCTATAACCTATAACCTAACCAAACCAAAACCTAAACCTAAACCCGAAACAAATTCTCAAAAAAAAACCTATAACCTAAACCCGAACCCATTCTCAAATCCTATAACCTAAACCTAAACCAAAAACCTAAAAAAACCAAAAACCTATAGCCTAAACCTGAACCCATTCTTAAATCCAAAAACCTATAACCAAAATCAAAACTAAAACCTAAACCTGTAACCTATAACCTAAATCAAAACCTATAACCTAAACCGAAACCTTAACCTAAACCTATAACCTATAACCTAAATCAAAACCAAAACCTAAACCTATAACCTATAACCTAAATCAAAACCTATAACCTAAACCAAAACCAAAACCTATAACCTAAACCCGAACCCATTCTCAAATCCCTAAACCTAAAACCTAAACTCAATTCCCTAAACCTAAACCTACACCTAATCCTAATCTCAACTCCCTAAACTAAACCGGATCCTAAACTTGAAAACCCAAACCTAAAGCCGATCCCAAACCCGAACCCGATTTCCTAAACCTAAACCTTAAACTATTTTCAATTCCCTAAATCTATAACCTAAACCTAAAACTTAAACATAAACCTAAACCAAAACCTATAACCTTAACCTAAACCTTAACCTAAATGTATTCTCAAATCCCTAAACCTAAACCTACACCTAATCCTAATCTCAACTCCCTAACCTAAACCGGATCCTAAACTTGAAAACCTAAACATAAAGCCGATCCCGAACCCGAACCCAATTTCCTAAACTTAAACCTTAAACTATTCTCAATTCCCTAAATCTATAACCTAAACCTAAACCTAAACCAAAACCTATAACTTTAACCTAAACCAAAACCTATAACCTTAACCTAAACCAAAACCTATAACCTAAACCTTAACCTAAATGTATTCTCAAATCCCTAAACTTAAACCTACACCTAATCCTAATATCAACTCCCTAACCTAAACCTAAACCTAAACTTGAAAACCCAAACCTAAACCCGATTCCGAACCCGAATCCGATTTCCGAAACCTAAACCTTAACCTATTCTCAATTCCTTAAACCTTAACCTAAATGTATTCTCAAATCTCTAAACCTAAACCTACACCTAATCCTAATCTCAACTCTCTAACCTAAACCTAAACCTAAACTTGAAAACCCAAACCTAAAGCCGATCCCGAACCCGAACCCGATTTCCTAAACCTAAACCTTAACTATTCTCAATTCCCTAAATCTATAACCTAAACCTAAAACTTAAACCTAAACCTAAACCAAAACCTATAACCTCAACCTAAACCAAAACCTATAACCTAAACCTTAACCTAAATGTATTCTCAAATTCCTAAACCTAAACCTACACCTAATCCTAATCTCAACTCCCTAACCTAAACCGGATCCTAAACTTGAAAACCTAAACCTAAAGCCGATCCTGAACCCCGATTTCCTAAACCTAAACCTTAAACTATTCTCAATTCCCTAAACCTAAAACTTAAACCTAAACCTAAACCAAAACCTATAACCTTAACCTAAACCAAAACCTATAACCTAAACCTTAACCAAAATATATTCTCAAATTCCTAAATATAAACCTACACCTAATCCTAATCTCAACTCCCTAACCTAAACCGGATCTTAAACTTGAAAACCCAAACCTAAAGCCGATCCCGAATCCGAACCCGAACCCGATTTCCTAAACCTAAACCTTAAACTATTTTCAATTCCCTAAATCTATAACCTAAACCTAAAACTTAAACCTAAACTTAAACCAAAACCTATAACCTTAACCTAAACCAAAACCTATAACCTAAACCTTAACCTAAATGTATTCTCAAATCCCAAAACCTAAACCTACACCTAATCCTAATCTCAACTCCCTAACCTAAACCGGATCCTAAACTTGAAAACCTAAACCTAAAGCCGATCCCGAACCTGAACCCGATTTCCTAAACCTAAACCTTAAACTATTCTCAATTCCCTAAATCTATAACCTAAACCTAAAACTTAAACCTAAACCTAAACCAAAACCTATAACCTTAACCTAAACCAAAACCTATAACCTAAACCTTAACCTAAATGTATTTTCAAATCCCTAAACCTAAACCTACACCTAATCCTAATCTCAACTCCCTAACCTAAACCGGATCCTAAACTTGAAAACCCAAACTAAAGCCGATCCCGAACCCGAACCCGATTTCTTAAACCTAAACCTTAAGCTATTTTCAATTCCCTAAATCTATAACCTAAACCTAAAACTTAAACCTAAACCTAAACCTAAACCAAAACCTATAACCTTAACCTAAACCAAAACCTCTAACCTAAACCTTAACCTAAATATATTCTCAAATCCCTAAACCTAAACCTACACCTAATCCTAATCTCAACTCTCTAACCTAAACCTAAACCTAAACTTGAAAACCCAAACCTAAACCCGATCCCGAACCCGAATCCGATTTCCAAAACCTAAACCTTAACCTATTCTCAATTCCCTAAGCCTTAACCTAAATGTATTCTCAAATCCCTAAACCTAAACCTACACCTAATCCTAATCTCAACTCTTAACCTAAACCTAAACCTAAACTTGAAAACCCAAACCTAAAGCCGATCCCGAACCAGAACCCGATTTCCTAAACCTAAACCTTAAACTATTCTCAATTCCCTAAATCTATAACCTAAACCTAAAACTTAAACCTAAACCTAAACCAAAACCTATAACCTTAACCTAAACCAAAACCTTTAACCTAAACCTTAACCTAAATGTATTCTCAAATCCTTAAACCTAAACCTACACCTAATCCTAATCTCAACTCCCTAACCTAAACCTAAACCTAAACTTGAAAACCCAAACCTAAACCCGATCCCGAACCCGAATCCGATTTCCTAAACCTATACCTTAACCTATTCTCAATTCCCTAAACCTTAATCTAAATGTATTCTCAAATTCCTAAACCTAAACCTACACCTAATCCTAGTCTCAACTCCCTAACCTAAACCTAAACCTAAACTTGAAAACTCAAACCTAAACCCGATCCTGAACCCGAACCCGATTTCCTAAACCTATAAACTAAACCTTAACCTATAACTTATAACCTAAACTTATATCCGATAACCTAACCTATGGATTTTGCTATAGTTTAGAAGATTTGTAGGTACATTTTTTATTTCTTTATATATAATTATTTTTTTCTAGCTCTTTTTTTTTTTGGTCTTTCTTCCTTTTGAGATGTGTACAAAGGCATGCTTGTTTGATTGTGTCTACAATTGTTGTTTTATACAGGCTGACAAGCTAAAGAAGTTAGTGGATGATGAAATTCATTTTCTCAAGGGAAGGGTTTTGAAACTTGAAAGTGATCTTGTGTCGAAGTCTACAGAAGTTACTTATGCAGTTTCAAGGAAAGAAGAAACTCTATCTTCTGTGTTTGCTGAACTTGACCGTTTGAAGAAAGAAAATTCTGTAAAAGCGCGAGTATTATTTAATGCATGAGGGCACGCCTTAGTTGTAATTCTTATGATAGGTTGAGCAAAGTGAAGTATTGTTTATTTAGAAATGTGAATGTAGGATGCATTGTAGATTTGATTGCTATTGTAATAAATGCATCATTTTTTTTTCTCTGATTGCATTAAGCTTAGATGAGTTATCAATCATAGCAGGTTCTTGCAATGGAAATATAATCCGTAGCAAAGCTACAGCTTTTCGCCTAGCTATTACTATCTATAGCTACGGATTATATCCGTAGCTATTGGTATTTATAGCTATGGATTATATCCGTAGCTATTGGTATGTAGTGCTGCAAATACCGTAGATATTGGTATCTATTACTACGGATTATATCTGTAGCTATTGATATATATTGCTACGGATATAATCCGTAGCTATTTCTGTCTATAGCTACGGATAGAATCCGTAGCTATTTCTGTATATGGCTACGGAAAATATCCGTAGCTAATTGTATCTATTGCTACGGATATTGTCCGTACCTAGACCTTTAGCTACCCCACCAATTGCAACGGACGTGAGACAGACCAGATCCGTAGCAAAAGGGCTTTTGCTACGGATCTAGTCCGTAGCCTTTGCCCATTTTTCTTGTAGTGATTGCACATTGTCTCAACCAATTGGTGCATGGAAGATGTCAGACCATCATAGAAAAAGTGTGTAATGCGCCACGTTTCAAAACCGTGTTGTGGGCATGAACTGACAAGATCCTTGAACCTTTTCCAACATTGGAAGAATGTTTCATCCTCCTTTTGGGCAAAGTTCATGATTGACTTTCCAAGGGTGTTCGTTTTATGATGTGGAAAAAATTTCTTTATGAACTCCCTTATCATATCATTTCATGTGCCAATAGATCTAGGAGATAGTGAATGCAATCGCGTCTTAGCTTTCTTTCAAAGAAAAGGGAAAGAGTTTCAATCTGACTGTGTCTTCAAATACATTTGAAAAATATAAAGTAGCTATGATCTCATCAAACTCTTTTAAGTACAAATATGGACTTTCAGATTGAAGTTCATGGAATTTTGGATGGAGTTAGATCACCCCTGGTTTGATATCCATGTGTCCCGTATTTTCTGGAAAAACCATGCATGAGGGCATGCTCACCCCCACCGGTTGTAAATAATCTCATAAAATACGAGGCGGGGGTGCATGATGCACCTCATTCTCATCATGGACTTCCCCAACCCGAGGTTGAGGTTGTTCCTCTGGTTGATTGGCCAATTGATTTGCGGCCATAACCTCAATTAACTTTGGGGATCTCGAGTGGTGTCTAGTCCTACGATGGATAGTTAACCCCTCAACCAATCCTTCTTCAGTCAAGAGACGTCGAGTGTTGTCACGGACCCACTTAGGCATGAAACACTCGCAGCCCTCAATTCAGATTTGAAACCTAAACTTAAAAGAAAGAAAGAAAATAGAAATCTAGAAATAGAAAGAAGTTACCAAATTAGAAGTTCTTAAATTGAGATCCTGCAAAAGAAAACCGAACAAGTCAGTTTCTAAAAATAGAAAGTCTAAAATTAGAAAGTAAACTAGTTTGAAAAAAAAAAATTCCTAAGAAGGAAAGCTTTTAAACCCTAAAATTAGAAAGTAAGTTAATTTCTAATAAAATAAAAGAAATCCTAGAATTAGAAAATTTCCAAAAATAGAAAAAGTAGAACATATTCCTAAAACTAGAAAATTAGAGAAGTTAGAAAGAGATTACCAATTTAGAAAGTTTATATCAAGATCCTACAAAACAGGAAAGTTAGGTTAGTTTCTAAAGATCAAATAGAAAAACCTAATCGTAAAATTAGAAACTCTAATTTTAACAAAATTCTAAAACTAGTTAATTTCAGAAAAATGCAACCGTCAGTCCCCGGCAACGGCACTAAAAACTTGTTGACCACCCCAAGTATAGGGTTGTGATGTAGTAATAATCTCGGTAAGACAGAGGTCGAATCCACAGGGACTGAACGTTGTACGTATTCTGAAAGTAACCAGAACTAGAACTAGAAGAAGATGTAATCTAGATCAGGAGAATTTAAGAGAATAATGGTGAATTATTAAACTAAAACTTGTAAAATTCAAAGGTGGGAAACTAGGGTTTCTAAGGATCCACTTGTAGAGATTAGGGAGATCTATGCTTGATTCAAGAACACAACTGGAATCAGAGTCCCATCTTCATCCAATTGGAAGATATTTCATTAAAAACCAATTATGAACTTCTTTTGATCTAGTTTTCAATAGATGAGAGGTATGAGAACTAGAAGTGATTCCATCACTAAACTATGCCTATGAGACAAAGCAAACAACAGAATTTAACTAATCCACAACCAATCTAAGAGAATTATGAACGTTAGGAAGGATTTCATCATCCAACCATGCCCAAGGGACGATGGTGAACAACAGGGTTCCCAAGTTCACAATCCTTATAATGAAAAGAACATACTCAAATCTATCACAGATCTATTGTAATTTAAGTCACAACAAACCATTAAAAACTATGAATATTCCTTATAATCAAACCAAAATTAAAGTTAGTTTAATGTAACATGAATAAAAAATATAGAAAGTATCCCATCTCACTACAAGCTTCACCTCTTAGCCCTAGCTAAGAGGTTTAGCCAGCCATGGATATGATCAACTAAAAAATCTCTATAATAAAAAAATAAAAAAATAAAAAAAAAAAAAAAAAAAAAAAAACCAATTAAGAAGAAGAAAAAAAAAAAAGAAAAAGAAAAAAAAAAAGCTTCTTGTTGATGTCAGTCGATCCTCACTCCCTTTCTTGCTCTTCTTCACACGTCCCCTCTTCCTCTCCCTTTTCTCTCTTTTATAGTAGTAAGGAGGTCGGTTTGGAGTCGGAAGAACCGACCCTGTTTTGCACTTCCGTTCGCGGCAGAACCGAACTGCGAATGCCTGTTCTGCGCAGCAAAAATGCACCAACAGCTGCGTTTGATTCGAGATCAAGAGAAGAGATCACCCGTTCTAGTAATTCCGACTCATTGGAAGGGTGAAAACTCCCTTCTCCGGCTTTTGGACGGTTTGGATCATTGATCCGACCATGATTATGGTCACACAACGCCCCACAATGGCCGGCCGGCGTCCGATTTTCCTGCGCTTGAGAATCTCTACGGACGAGCCTTTCGGTGGTGTCAATGGGGTCCACATACTCCAATGTTTGTGAAATCCACCCCGTCCATTAGTTCCGTTAAGAGATTTTAGTGAAGGAGGAGGTGTTTTGATTCTCTATGGTCGTGGCCCACCGAGTCAATCACACGATGATGGTTTAGATGTTCAATACGGCGAGGGTGATTTCTGACCGCATTCTTGGCATCATTTTCGTGGTCTAGGCCGACCATTCATCTGATTCTACTGAACGGTCTGGATCGATCATGTAGATCGAGATCGTGGCCCACAAAACCCATCCGCAAACACTCTGTTTCTGTTTTCACAACAAAAATTTGAATCCAAGAAGGATTGTGTAGTCAGTGTGCTTTGACCGATCTTTGCTAGTTCGGTGTCTTGCGGTTGCACGAGTGTTATGTACATACTCCTCTCTAGGTGGAGTCTGAAGTTGCGGTAATGACCGCTTTAATCGAAGTAGGAATAGTTCAAAGTGTCCTAGAGGGGGTGAATAGGACTTTTATAAAATTTTATGACAATTTAAAATCTTATTACCACTATTTTGATCTAATATGCAAACATCAAGATATCATCAATTTAACTCTAATGATTTCCAAACCAATTAGAGGATCCAATCACAAGACTAAGCAGAATCTAAACAATATATAACCATAGTCTAAGATGGATTGAAGGAGTGATTATGTGTTGAATGTGATACTTATCAGTTCTAAATAATCATGTCATCATGCTTCATACGAACATTAAAAGTAAACACCATAAGAGAGTATGCAAATAACAATCCCAAACGCAGTCGTTTAATAGTGGTTCGGGTATATGCCTACTCCACTCCCAGCGGACGCACTCAACCCTTAAGTGTACCCGATTTCACTAACAAAGGTTTCAAATCAGGTTTACCTCAAACCAATACAACCTACACAAGGTTGACTCTAGGACCTACATAAGGTACCTAATATGTCTCCACGAGACACAAGTTTATGTCCCACACAGGAGCAAAGGTCAACACACAGCACCCAGGTTTTATGCCCTACACAAGAGCAAAGGATCCACACAAGGAACCTAGGGAAGGCCAAGGATCCACACAAGGTCCCTAGAGTTTATGCCCTGCACAAGAGCAAAGGTCAACACACAACACCTAAGTTTTATGCCCTACACAAGAGCAAAGGATCCACACAACAAACCTAACTTTTAGGCCACATAGGCTAAGAACCTACACTAAGGACCTAAGTTTATGCCATACACAAGAGCAAGGGTCAACACACAACACCCACACATACTCTCCCGTCGGAGGCCTCCTATGAGGACTTGAAAGGGGTGAGAATCACCTATGACCCAATCATGCACACTTGAATGATCAGCAGTGTCTCTGGACTCTAATGACTTACAGATAAGTAGATAAGCCCCATTAAGCTCGTTGATGAAGATCTCCTCCTTTGATGATGAAGAATCTTCAGCTCCCTTGAACCGCAACACTGATGATGCTCCAATGTATGGCGACGGGTTAGGTCAAGGTTATGTTGGTAATTACTCTATTAAATGATAATCATTGAAGAGACAAAGTAATTCCAAGATCTTAGGCATTCAAGGGATCCCAACTCAATGATTTTTCATTAAGGTGGTAGCTGGAAGATCCTTGAATGCGGAAGTTCATTCACCAATCTACTATTGAATGTCAATGATGAGGGTGGATTGAGGAATGAACTCCCATGAGAAAAATGGCTTAGGTTAGATGATATGTAGTTACTCTCTCAAAGCTCTCTCTTTTTTTCTCAATACAGCGACCAAGAACAAGCTCTCCTTAAATAGGCAAAAACTTCCAACAGTAATAAAGATGTCAGATTCTGACTGAGTTCGATATCATCGGGCCTGCTTCGATATCATCAAACGTATACTTTTGATGCTACCGAAGCAAGGTTCGATGATACAAACTCCACTGAAATATATACCTGAAACTTTTTCCCTGAGGATCGATGCCATCGATCGTGCGTCGATGTCATCGGAATTTGAATTCCGATTTCATCGACAATCTGTTCGATACATCGATCATTTCCACATGATTTTTAAAAGATCTTGCTGGACAATCTTTGATCCATTTCGATGATATCGAGCATATATTGATTTCATCGATATTTAAATTACGATCATATTGAGACATCATCAATTCCTCAGTCATTTTCAGAGGATTTTCCTATTGAGCTACTGGACTAGTTTGGTCTGAATTCGATAACATCGAAAGTCCCTTGATATCATCGGAATTTGATTTCCGATGGAATCGAGGCTTGCTTCGAGTCATCGAAAAATATGTGATTTTCCTTAACAGCATGCTGGACACAAACTAGCCAGAATTCGATTATACCGAGCTGTCTCGATGATATCGGTATTTGAATTTCGATGATATCAAAGAGTCAATCGATTCATCGAGAACGTTGTCCAAGGATCAAGTTGGTTGCTGGACACAAGATGTCCTCAATTTGATGATATCGAGTACTTGCCGAGGACATCGATAACAGGTGTTCGATCACATCGATGTGATATCGATATATCGAGAAAGGTTGAAAACTTCGAAATTTTCCTGTTTTGCAAGATAAGTTTTCATACACAAACCCCTATGTTGTTCTACTCATTTTAAGGTTTTATATACCTGGGTGTCTTGGGACATGGGATGTAAGGCTTAATTTACCTTTGAAGAGTTCAGAGCACACATCCAGTTGAGGCAGACGCTTGAATGATCTTCCTATGGGGCTCTCTTGACTTGCTGACTCAACACTCACGCTAATTGACAAACTAGGGCACTTACAGAGTCCGCTGTGATGTTCTGGAGAAATTTACTCCGTCCATCCACTTTCCCATCTGAAATTAAGGGGCTAAGTCTAAAATTGAGGCATATCCAGAGATCAGGTGGGCCCCAAATCAGTGATTTATGGCTAATCTTTTCCTTGGGCCACTTCCATAAAGATTCAATGGCTGAAATTTTACATGTACAATTACTTTATGGTCCTCAGGCCAGATATAAAGTTTTGAACCAAAAAAATGGTGGGAACCCTGTGATCTTGCATTTAGGACGATTTTTAGGCCTCTTTATCTTCAATCACTAGGATTTCTCGGATCTTTAGTGTATGAATTCTTCAATCTCGGTCCCCTAAGATCCATCCCTTGCCTTGGTGATTTGTGAGCATCAAATCCATGCCTTTAGTACCCTTTTTCAATCCAAGCTCTTAAATTCACCTTGCAACACAAACATGATTAACATATGATGTTAAACATTATCATGTTCGTAAAACTAAGTAATAACTAGGGTCTAATATGCAATATTTGACCCTCAACACATATGGTGTCATATTGCATTGTATCCCCCACATATAGCATTTGGTTTATTGTGATTACACATTTTGAATAAAGTTTATGACATTCATGAACTTGTTAGTATTTCCGTTTCCTTGACAGTGTATGATTTATGGACTTGTATTGTATACCTGAAACCTATATTGCACACCCAAGTACACCACCCTCTAAGCTTTCGATATGCTTATGCACGATAGATGCGTGTAGGTGACGTTAAGACGCAGTCAAGCTGAGGTAGGAGCGTGCGGCGGAGCTTCTGGAGTTTTTGATATCTATATTGTATTTTCTTTTCATACCTTGTACCCAAAAGTTTTTAATATTAATGGATATGTAGTGTTGATCCCTTATTTTTATTATGGGTTATGCTTATGGTTATGCTTATTATGAAACAAATTCATGTTGAAAATCCTCCTTGTAGGATCCCAGGATCGGAACCTAGTCCATGGCTGCCGGGAGTCGAGAATAGGGTACTACGGAGGCTGTCGACGCTGGATTCGGTGATCAAGAATTTTGTGAGCCCGATTTCCAAGTTTGGGGCGTGACAGTAGTCCTTGAAATTATGGTAGAACCGCTAGTACTGAAGTATGAAGTATGACCTATTGTCCTAGAGAGGGGTGAATAGGACTTTTCAAAGATTATTTTCCAATAAGTACAAACAATGCCTAACTTTTAAACAGAATGATAAGACAAAGTAACTCTAAGGCTTCCAAGCCAATAGAGGGTCCAATCACATAAGATACACTAGATATACAAGTAAAGCAACTAGCCTATAAAGATAGTGTATATGAGTATGTGGGATGTGATTTCTATCAATCCTAGACATTCATCTAATCATGCATAATAATTGAGCATTCAACGCACATAAGCATAATTAAATAAATGCGCAAAGACAATCCTAAACACGATCATATATAGTGGTTCGACTACGTGCCTACTCCACTCCCGGCGACGCACTCAACCCATTAGTTTACCGGATTTCACTATCAGTGGTTTTAAATCAAGTTCACCTCAAACATTTACAACCCTACATAAAGACTCTACAATTTATGTCCTTCACAAGAGCACAGGTCCTACACAAGAACCTAGACTTTATGTCCTACACAAGGACACGGGTAGTAATCTCGAACCCCACAATTTAGGCCACACAGGTCAGAGTCCTAATCCCGAACCTAAGATTTATGCTCTACACAAGAGCAAGGGTCTTACTCCCGAACCAGACATGTTTACTCCTGCTGGAGGCCTGCACAAGGACTTTAGTTAGTTTTTCGTTCAGCTAAACAACAACCTAGGTCCTACACAAGAACCACGGATTTAGGCCCTATGGAAGAGCCAAGGTCCTACACAAGAACCTAGTCGAATTTGAGGATAGTAAACTCTCAGCCTCAATCCTATATAAGGAAGGAGGCTAACATATTAACTCCTAACAATGACACTTACTTGTCGGATTGAGTCTCTTTTTGTAGCTCCTCTTGGGTTGTTTGATCTCCTCACTTCTTTACTTCAATTAGCTCACCGATGATCCCCCGATTATGTTACCGCTGCTTCGCCAAGGCTTCAGCTCCATTATGTATCTCCTTGCATTTAATGTGTCTTCAAGATGACTAAGGTGATGGGAGTAGGTTGAATCTCCTACAACTAATGGGTAGTTCTTTATCCTAGGCGATTCGACTAGATGGGTCTCCTATAAGAGTTGGATAATGATTTACCAAGAATGCTTAAGTCCAATCTCTAGGAAATGGAGGAGTTTAAGCACTTCTCAATGTTGAGGTTGAAATCCTCATTAGAGTTGTAATCTCAAAGGAGATGGCTTAGAACTCAATGGAATAGAGGCTTAAGATGAGGGATTTGCATAAGGAATCACCCAACCTTCTATTGCTCCGAAAACCCATAAAAATGCTCAAGAACCGACTGCCTTTTATAAAAAGTTTGAGCTCCAACGGTAAAAAAAGGGGCAGAAAACAGGCAAAAAATGGTCATGTCGATGCCATCGAAGGTCCTTCGATGCCATCAAAGAACAATCTTCGATGCCATCAAGAAAGTCAGGGAAATTTTCAAGAACATTGCTGGACAAATCTGGATCTCAAATCGATGTCATCGAAGGGACCTCGATGCCATCGAGAATTCTAACCAAATTTTCAGATTGGTGGCTAGACTTTCCTGATTCTCAATCGATGTCATCGAACAGGTTTCGATGTCATCGAACATGCCCTCGAATCTACTATTTTTGAGCAATCTTTTACACAACATATTTGTACCTTTTCTAGCATTCTTTATCATATTTTTCTTGGTCTCATAAAGCTAAGGGATGGTCAAATAAATATTCCCATTAGGTCAAGATCATCGAGAGGCTATATGGTTATTTTGGGTTAAGGGTTAGGGTAACCAAGGCATCTCTTTTACCTGTCTATGCACCTTAATGCTTCTGCTCCACTTGTGTCTTTAGTCTTCGCTTTCCAAGGCTCAACCGACTACATGACATAATGGCTCACGTGATTAACAAACTAGGGTGTAAGGCCCGTATCCTAGTCTGTACCGTTCCTTAGACTTCCGCGATCCTCCCCATAGAATTTCGACAACCCGTGACCTGTAATAGCATTTGCGCACACCCTAAGTCGCATCTCATATATCTGAGTTGACTCGACTCAAAAGTTATACCCTAGCGACCGTGCCGTCACCACGATTCCAACGTCATGTCTCGCGCGCTGATACGGTACCTAGCCTAAGAGTTGTGAGCCCGCGTGCATCTCAAGGAAACGTCACGCGTTACAAATTCCAAGAGAATCTCTACCATCCATCACATCAATCAATCAAGTACAATAAGTACACAACCCATCTCTCCTTTACCAACAAGGCATGGCAACCTATATGTCACACCCCAAACTCAGAAACCGGGCTCACAAAATTTTCGATCGCCGAATCCCGTGCCGACAGCCTCCGTAGCATCCCATTCTCGGCTCCCATACACCAGATTCCGATCCTGGGATCCTACAAGGAGGATTTTCAACATGAATCTGTATCATAAGAAGCATAACCACAAGTATACCCGAATCACAAGAACAACATCATCATCACATATCCACTAATATAAACATTTGAATACAATGTTGAAAGGGAAATACATATATCGAAATCAAAGCTCCAGGAGTCCGCTGCACGCTCCAAGATCAACGCTGCCGCGACCTAATGCCACCTGCACGCATCTTTCATGCATAAGCTTATAGAAAGCTTAGAGGGTGGTGAAAGTGTGTGTGCAAGGTAAGTGCCAAGTATGCAATACAATGCCACAAATCATACAATATCGAAATAAACGAAAATACTAACAAGATCATGAATCATATGATATCAGACTAAGCAGAAATATACTGGTAAGTCCATGAATGCTATCAGTCATATCAAGGATATACGATGCAAAAAAAAAAAAAAAAAAAAAACATAACAAGCCAATATCATATACTGAGGAAGCAATGTAGATCAGCTATGCAAATGAGGAGTCATAAAGAGATATATATCAGATGCAAAGGATTCAATGCAATATGCAATTCCTGATGAGTTCATGAATATCGTCAGCCGTATCTAGGCCATGTAGAAACATAGTAACCCAAAATGTCGTATGCCACGGATGTAATGCAATATGCGGTGCGAATGGAATGACCATGTTGGAGTGTGAAGTCGGGATGATAGTACGTAGTATCTTAGGCTACGAGATCTACCACAACGGACTTCTATCCAAACCAGTCCCATACCTAAATTTGGATAGTCAAACTCAATATGGTAAACTCCTGATCTCGGGTTAGTCGCGCGCCCCAACCAAAATCCTGACCATTGCAAAGGTACGCATAACAAACAATTGCACACCACCAGACCGAGTGGATAGTGAATGGATGAATAAATGAGTATGGAACTCCTACTCAATAAGTCCACGTATCAGTATTGTACATCTCTGGGATCATCACCGAGGTCTAGTACACTCTACGCCAGCTTGCCATCCCATCAAGCGCACAATACCTCACTACCTGCTTACCAATATCGGCCCGGCTCGTTGATAGCAGACCCATTTATGAGCTGGTCAGACTCAGCCTAGCTATGCCTACTCCCTCAGGAGGGTAAGGCCACACCCCCTCCCAACAAACCACAATGTAGTGGGAGATGCGGCCTACTGGTATACAGCCCTCATGCGCTCATATGTATCCATTTGGTCTCGATGTTGGGGCGTCCTCTAGTACCAAGAAAGTTTAGGGATTTTCACCCAGGGCCATCTATGGCGGCTCGATGCTAGTAACAGATTTCTGGTGTCCCATCTGGCCATCCACGATATGCCTATGGAGGCTACGATCCTGATATCGCTAGGGCGTACAGTAATCACAACACACAATGTAAGATGCATGAGTCATACAATGCAGTCATGCATCAATCCTGCGCATACCGTGCGCTCATGTGAGACGATCTCCGCCTATCAGGGAGTCTCATAACAATCTGCCCAATGACATATGCAATGGTCAACCACATCTCATAACAAACATGCAAATGATGCGTATGGGTATGTATCATGATGTTATATTATCTAATACTCATAATCGGTATCAATAACCGGCATCAACAATCAGCCTCGATAATGTGGACATTTAACCAACATTGTCCCTAAGGAATGGCCCACATAGAGCCTAACATATAGTGGATCCATGGCCTCACACAAGGGCCTAATATACAACATCATGGGCCTTACTCTAAAGCTTAATACACATCACGATGGGCCTCTCACATGGGCCTAATATACATCACAATGGGCTTCATCGCCTGGCCCTCAAATGCAACACAATGGGCCTCATCACATAGGCCTCATATACATCACATTGGGCCTTAAACACGGGCAAATACACATCACAATGGGCCTCGAATACGGACCGCATATACATCACATTAGGCCTCGACAATCAGAATCGGCCTCAACAATCGGCCTCGACAATCGGAATCGGACAATCAGAATCGGCCTCAACAATCGGCCTCGACAATCGGAATCGGGCTCGACAATCGGAATCGACCTCGATAATCAGAATCGGCCTCGATAATCGGCCATAATAATCAGAATCGGCCTTGATAATCGGAATCGGCCTCGATAATCAGAATCGGCCTCGATAATTGGCCTATACAACCGGCCTTAACAATCGGAATTGGCCTCGACAATCGGAATCGGCCTCGATAATCAGAATTGGCCTCGACAATCGACCTCAACAATTGGCCTTGACAATCAAAATCGGCCTCGACAATCGGAATCGGTGAGAATGGGCCTAACAAGGCCTAAGGAAAGGTCACAATGTGGAATTCAACCATCATTGCCCATCAATGTGGACATTTAACCAACATTGCACCCAAGGAGTGGCCCACGTAAGGCCAAACATATAGTGGGCCCATGGCCTCACACAAGGGCCTAATGTACATCGCCATGGGCCACACTCTTGGGCCTCAAATACATCACAATGGGCCACATGCATGGGCCTCAATTATATCACAATGGGCCTCATCATATGGGCCGGAAATACACCACAATGGGCCTTACCAAATGGGCCGAAAATACACCATAATGGGCCACGTCCCATGGGCTTCGAATACATCACAATGGGCGCCACCACCGGGGCCTCATGTACATCAAATGGGCTGCATCAACGGGCCACAAATACATCAAATCGGGCCGCAATACAACACATCATCAAGGTAGACCTTTGGACGGTGTGAATATAGAATACGTGCACCAAGGTGGGCCCCATCACATAGGCCTAATACGCATCACAATGGGCCGCATCAAATCGGGTCGCACCATAACGTTATTTTCTATCCAATCCGATCATAAGGTCACATAGACCTAAATTAGAGGGAAAAAAAACTTCACATTGATCCAGAACTTCTACATTCCCCAAAGGGTTTTAATGGTAGGTGTTCAATTCTCCAAAGTTTCTGTAGTGTGGTCCACTTGATAGATCTGCCTCATTTTTAGTCTCAGGCCATAAGATGAGATGACTGCTTGGATGGACGGTTTGGATGTAACACATACATCATGGGAGGGCCCACTGTCCCATCTGGATGGTGCAAATAAAACATATACATTACGGTGGTACCCACCGTCCAGATGGATGGTGAGGATAAAACATATATATCACAGTGGTCCCCACCATCCACGTACTGGACGGTGGGATGCAACACACATCACAGAGGTCCCCACCGTCCAGATGGACGGTGGGATGAAACACATATCATGGTGGGACCCTCAAAGCCTGACCGTCCAAATGATGGACGGTCTGGATAGACAACATATACATCAAGGTGGGTTCCACGTGGGGGCCCATCAGATATAATATATAAATTATATTATATAATATATATTATATATAATATATAATATCTTATATAGCCCAATGTCTAAACGGACAGCGTGGATTTAAAAATGCATACACCAAGGTGGGTCCCACCCCCACATGTGTCACACGTGTGGGGTGGGCCACGTCTCCAAATGGGTGGACGGTATTGATAGGAGGTGTACAGAGAGGTGGATCACCATCCTGCTATGTGGACGGTGGATATACACACGACATCATGGTGGGGACTCATGACCTGGACGGTCAAGATCAGACCCCCATAACTTGTTGACGTCGATCACAGCAGCTAAATAGCTGGTGTGAAGTACACCAGCCAATCTGCTTCTAAGCGGTGGGTCCCCACTGACCTGGACGATGGGATAAAACCCGTACATCATGGCTGGTCCACACGTCCTACGTGTGGATAGCTTGGATATAACACATACCTCAACGGTGGGTTCCACACAGATGGACCATGCGGATATAAAACATACATCATGGTGATCCCACACGGGATGGTGTGGATCCAAAACATACATCATGGTGGGGCCACATACCTGCTGACGTCAGCAGCAGTTGTTGTTGTTGCAGGAAAACAGATGTACGGTGTGGATGAAATCCACATCACAGTGGGTCACGTCCAGACGGATAGACGATTGATACAACACATTCATCGTGGTGGGGCCACATACCTGCTAACGTCGGGTAGCAGTGGGCCCCGCCGTTCCAAACAGACAAATGGTTTGGATATACAACAAATACATCTAGGTGGGTCCCAAAACATGTGGATCGCATGGATCCACACATTCACAGGTGGGCCATAATAGGAAAGAGAGAGAGAGAGAGAGAGAGAGAGAGAGAGAGAATAGAGAAGAAGAGAAAGATCGGTGAGAAGGGGAGGGACCCCGCCACTATGGGCCCTCCCTAAATAATGCATGCATCAATATGGGTCCCACTACATGTGGGCCCTCAAATCATCAAAGATCGAGATGATGAACACCCACCGTTAGATCTTCTTGGACTTCTTCTTCCATTGATGCATCCTAGAGCCTCATGAGATGTATTTCAATGGTCGAGATGAGGCTTGGATGGTGGATATGGGAGGTAGGAAGGTGGGCCACACTAGCTTCTCCATGGGAGGCTTGGACATTGGGTTTGCTTGGAGAGAGAGAGAGAGAGAGAGAGAGAGAGAGAGGGGGGGGGGGGGGTTGTAAGAGAGAGAGGGATGGGTGAGTGATGGGGTGTGATGGGTGAGAGATGGGTGATGGGTGATGGATGTATACTTGGTTGTAAGAGAGAATTGACTTTGGGGAGGGTGTTGTACTTGACCTTTGATGTATGATGTGTACTTGATTGATGCGATATTTTCTCTTGGGATTTGCAACGCGCGGCGTGTTCCTCGAACTGAACGCGAGCCCACATCTCCTGGCTCAGGTATCGCCTCGACGCACGAGACGCGGTGTAGGAACTGTGGCGATGGCGCGGTCGCAAGGGTACAAGTATCGGGTCGAGCCGACTCTAATTTACGGGACACTACTCAAGATGGCGCGCAAACATCGATAACAGATCGTGGGTTGCCGAAATTCGACCAGGAGGACGGCGGAAGCCTATGGAATGATACGGGCTAAGATACGGGTCTTACACCATACCTCTCTCATCCAAAGTCAACTCTCTCTCTCTCTCTCTCCACCCATCCCTCCTTACACCCATCACCCACCACTCCACCTCTCTTACAACACCATCTCCTCTCTCTCATTCCTCTTTACCATTTTCCAAACAATTAAGAAAGAGTGGACGTCCAAGCTTCCCAAAGAGAACCTAGGTGTGGCCCACTCCTTACCACCCAATATCCCATCCTAGCCATCCATACTTCATCATCCTTCATCAAAATCAAAGCCATTGAGCTAAGGAAGCCAAGGGATTAAGGAGTGTAATCGGTGGGTGATCTTAGGGTTTCCACCATTGATTTCTATTTGAGGGTCAACTTGTGGTGGGACCCACTAAATGTATGCATTGTATTGAGTATAGGGAGGGCCCATAGTGGCAAGGTCCCTCCCCTTCTCACGTCTCTATCTCTCTCTCCCTCTCTCTTTCTCTCTATTTTTCCTCTTGTGGCCCACCTTGAAGGATGGATTAGATCCACACCATCTGGACGGTGGAAACCCCACCATGATGTATTATCCACACCATCCTTCCTGGACGGACCTGGATGAAGGAAAAACACAAGTATCGGTTTGATCTAAGCAGTGGGCCACGCTGATGTCGACCCACCATGATTTATTTTTATATTCACACCGTCCAGATTACTGGACGGTTGGTTGCACCGTGGTGCATGTGTTTTATCAACGTCGTTCATTTGTTTCATCCAGACCGTCCAGCAGTCTGGACATGGGTGTGATCCATCGTGATTTATGTATTTTAGCCCACAGTCCATCTGGACGGTGGGGACCTCAGCAGCATATAGCTGCTGGATTGACATTAGCAAGCTTTGAGGGTCCCACATGAGGTATGCATTTTATCCCAACAGTCAATCAACTATTCAGTTGTTGGATTAACGCCAGCAAGTTCTGTGGGCCCTCTGATCATGAGGAATGTTTTATATCCAAACCATTCATCCGTGTGGGACCCACACATGATGCATATTCTTATATCCACACCGTCCAGTGGTCTGGATGGTGGGGACCACCATGATATATGTGTTACATATATATATTAATATCTAATACTATATGGTGGGCCCCATGTGGGACCCACCTGATGGGAAGCTGATTGGTTCGTGTACTTTACATCAGCTATATAACTGATGTATTGACATCAGCAGGTTCTGTGGGTCCCACACGATGCATGTATTTCATCCTACGCCATCCGTCCATCTGGATGGGACCCCGCATGATGTATGTGTTACATCCAAATCATCCATCTTAGTGGGCCCCCCAGCAGTTCTGCCAATCCTGCATGATGTATGTAAATCGTCCATCTACTAGGTCACACCAGCTATATAACTACGGTAGTGACGTCAGCAAGTGTGGGCCTTATCATGAGTTATGTGTTAGATCCAAATCGTCCATCTGTTGGACGAACTCGTCTTAAGGCTTGAGACTAAAGATAAGACAGATCTATCTATTAGATGGACCACACTGCAAAAACCAGTGGAGGGTTGAACGCCTATCACTGAAACTGTAACGCCTTGAACTTCGGGGGTCGAGTATGAACTCAACTCCCGAGTTCCAACGCATCACTTATGCAACATACACAATGCCGGTTAAATGTTGTCTGAGTTAGCGCAATAAACATGAATGAGATTAAACCAAAACAGTAGTTCATACTCCAGTTCAACTGTATATAAAAGCAAGCGGAAGACTGAAATTTTATATTCAAGTATGTAAAGTAACAAAATTTTTTGAACTCCTGAGTATGAGTACTAGCTGAGCACCAATATACATGTATTGTTTTAAAGTCAAAACCCAAAATACAATCCTCAAAAGAGGCCCTGAGAATCCCGCGATGTAGCCGGCCTAAGCGTAGCCGTCAGAGTACTGCATGAAGGAGAACTCCTCCTGGTCCTCATCAAAGTCGGGCTCTGGCTCCTGAACCAAGGCGCCCTCTATACCTGCGACAAAGTCTGGTTGGTGTGTACAACACCGTCCCGTAACGTGGGAGTGAGTAGCTAACTCAGTGGAACAATAAAGCATATGTTAACATGTTATCAAATCAATCAAGCAGTAATGATAAAGCAGTACAAATCAAGCATTTCTAACTACTCTTGTTAAGTGCAAAATGATATGACATGATGCTGTATGCCCTTGCCAAACCACCCTCAAACGACATCATCTTACGTTCGCGAATGCTTACTCCCTCAGTGCGCCACATCTACAAAGCACATGCGGTGCGATAATGCTCATGATTACCAAGTTTTTATTAATCCATTTCAATCAGCAGTATTGGGAAACTAAGGTACCTCCCTTGTATCATTCCCAACATGATCCATTCTAGGGTCGTCAATCCTAGTTATTCTCATACGATATTATAGTTTGAGAAGCTTAGTGAAGGCATTGCAAAGGGCTCGTCACCCGTCAGCGCGGATACAGATCTCACCGTATGTGGCTCAATTGCTGGCCGTCAGCTCGAGTACAGGTCTCACCGTACTCGGCTCAATCACTAGCCGTCAGCTCAAGTACAGGTCTCACCGTACTCGGCTCAACTCACACTCTAGTTGCTGTGAAAGACTCGTGGCCAATCACAGACCCTTGGAGTGTACTCGATGATACCACGGAGGACTCGTCGCCCGTCAGCACGAGTACAGATCTCACCGTACTCGGCTCTCGCCGAAGTATCGACAGCTCGAATACAATGTCCCATACCACCGTATTCGGCTCACGAATTAGTTGCGCAATGGTCACTACGGGGAGGCATATAGCCCCAGCGTAGGCCGACAGCTCGACCATGGTGTCCCATACCACCATGCCCGGCTCATGCGACTTAGCGGATCTAGGTACCATGGTTAAACGGGAATCGCCACTGGTAAGTTCGGTACCCTAGGTTCAAGCAGTACCGACCAAACAGGGTGAACACATAAGTACATTTCGGTTTAGTTGGCGAGCTTGACTAGCTCGAGCGCACCACAAGTTGAGCGATATGGAGCGCAAAAGTACTCCGCGTGGCCAACCACTATCGCCAACCGAAGTACGACTCGGGTTCGCCGGACACGTCCTTTGTGGCGACATGAATCTCAGCCACAATCACAAGTCTGGTACCGAATGTTTGGACTATATACATAGTCTCAAACTCAAATAATTTTCATCGTTAGCATGTGAAGTAAAGCATGATAAACAAGCAATACAAGCAAGTTAGTAGGCATGTTATAAAGCATGAAATAAAACATGAAGTCAAGCATGTTGCAAAGCATGTTGTAAGGCATGTGATAAAGCACTATCCCCATAGGGATACAATTGTGTGCGCATTACAATTGAGTGGTTGCGGTGAACCACCGCATGGAGGGGATCCTACATGTCTCTAAGGGAGTCGGAAATCCCATATCAGCGCCTATCTAAGGCACTAGTACATACACATGTACACATACAAGCACTTACACAAACACTTAGAATACACTATTCCAACATACATGACGTATGTTAGCCAAGTTCGTGTTAGGGCTGTCCCTTCGCCCCGAGAGTATTTTTCCCGTGCATATCGTAATCATACAGCAAATAATCATTACAATTACATTTCCAAAATCCGCACGTATGCGGAATTTCTAGAATCGCAATTTCAACATACATGACATTTACACATGAACATGTATTTTTGCGATCCCTTTCGCCAAACTAGCATTTTATCCACACATGATATAATCAAACATTAAATAAACATGTCAAACATTTTTCCAACAAAAATACGTATACGGTATTTCTACGTATATCAAGAGTATGTAAAATTCCATATTCTTTATCGCTAATTGAAACAGGAAACGGAAAGCACTTTGTACATGTGCATTTGCATGCAGATCATGAATCTATCATTATCTGACATTGAAAGCGTTGAAAACCGTAACTTATACACTTAAAGTCCTCACCTCAGCCCTTGAAATTCCAACGAATCAGCAAGGGTGTTGGAGCTTCCGTATACGAGAGTTTCCTAGCCTAAAGAGCATATCCGATTAGCCTTTGCACAACCTACCACTAACCAAGCTCAAATCAGACCTAGGGTTAGGGTTTCTTACCTTCAAATGGGATGGACACCGCCGGGAAAACCCCTGGAATAGGGCGGTGTAGGCCGTGGGAGGAGTGGAAGCAGCAGGAGGAAGATCGGCTTCGATCTCCGAGACTTTCTCTCTCTTTTCTCTCTTTCTCTCTAAGGGTTTGCTCCCAAATTCGTATGGCTGTGAGAGGGGCTGTTCTAAGCCCCTTTTATAGCCAAGAACATGTCCAAAATAGACTCAGGTTCAAGGGTGGCTGCATATGTAGGCAGTTCGCCACTTTCCAAGCTCAAAAGGGGTGTTCTGGTGGCCCTCCTTGAGCCCAACGTCAGACTTAAGCTCACCATCTACGGATCTACGTGGGATTACGTTTTCGGCTCGATCGGATTCCCAGATCGCACGTGGCGGACCACTTTCAGTTCAACGGTCCGTGGGCCACGATCAGAAATTCTGAGTACATGTAAATGTTTCTGAAATTTTTCTTAATCCGAGGGTGTAATTTGGTCTGATTCTGACGGTCAGGTTGCTTAATACTGACGCGCAACCGAAAGATGCCAGATCACTATTCCAGATATTTTAATCTGGGTGGGAATAGTGTTTTTCACACTCCCTCGCTCCGGATCGAAATAAATGGCCGTGGGACATCGGAATCGCCTGATTTTTGAGATGATTGTCAAGCCCAGTGGGGCGGTCCTGGTTCCTTAGCTTCGTGTTAATCGGACTCCCGATGTGCGATCTAGACCTCATACGAAGTTTCGTTTCAGTCCCGAGAGCAGACGGGTAATGAGTTTGGCTCTAGACTTTAGGGTAACCTAGAGTCACTAATTCTGCATGTTTTGGGTCTTGCAGATCGTATTTAAAGCGATCCCAACGGATTTCATGACTAACCGAGTTTAGTACTTATTTAACTTTGTTAAATTTCTAAAGGATTTAATCCTATGTGATTTCTGGTCGAGGTGGTACTCGGCCCAATGTACGGAAATTTTCAGGTCGTTACAGAAACCCGTTTGGGGTTCCAAAAGTTCTGGATCAATACGAAATATTTATTTTAAAACAGTGAAAATCATAATCTCCATTGTTATTTGTGGTATGGTCCAAATGATCTTTCGATATGATTCATTTTTTGGGTAATGCTCTAAAATGATATCTAAACATAGATGAATGGTGTAGATAGTCTAACTAGGGCGATGGGTCCCACTTGATGTATATGAGGCCCATTGTTGAGGCCCAGTGTGATGGATGTGAGGCCAAGATGGTGAGGCCCATTGTGATGTATATGAGGCCCATGAGTGAGGCCCGATGTGATGTATGAGAGGCCCATGGATGTGGCCCATTGTGATGTATTCGAGGGCCATGTGATGTGGCCCATTGTGATATATTTGAGGCCCATGGGATGTGGCCCAATGCGATGTATATGAGGCCCAATGCAATGCATGTGAGCCCCATGAGTGAGGCCTAATGCGATGTATGTAAGGCCCTTGTGTGAGGCCCGAAGCGATGTATATGAGGACTGATGTGATGTGTGATTCCACCATGATGTATGTATTGATGTTTATGATGGGCCATGCCTTGGGAGCAATGATGGTTTGATGTCCACATTGTAAGAGCAATGATGGTTAAATGTCAACATTGTAACTCTCCCTAGGGCTCATTGTTAGGCCCATTCTCACCTCCCCTTAGTGGGCTAACCCAAACCGTTGGGCCCTCATGATAGTTAGGCTCATTCTTGATATGAACAGACCATTTAGGCCCATCCTTGATATGAGGAGAGTGCATCATCATCATATAACATGCTTAGTGTAGTTTCGCAGTCCATGCCCATGCGCATCATATATATGCTTGATATGAGGAGTGATTGATCATAGCACATGCCATTGGGCGGATTATTATGGGACTCCTTGATAGGAGGAGTTACCCACATGAGCGCGCAGTATGTGCAGGAATGTTGCATGACTGGATAGTATGATTCATGCATCTCGCATTTGTGTAGTATGATTTCTATACACCCTAGCGACATCAGGGTCATAGCCTCCACAAGTATATCGTGGATGTCAAGATTAGATACCGGAGATACTGTTATAGCATCGAGGCGCCATAGATGTCCCTGAGTGAAAATTTTTAAACCCGATGGTACCAGAGGATTACTCCAACGTCAAGACCGAGTGGATACATGAGCGCACGAGGACCGTATACCAGTAGGCTACGTCTACCACTGTGTCGTGGTCATTTGGAAGGGGTTGTGGCCTTACCCGCCCAAGGGTAGGGGCAATTGCTAGGCCGAGTCTAACCAGCTCGTAAATGGGTCCACTCTCAACGTGCCGGATATGTATTGGCGGACTATTGGCCTGGTGGATAGTGAGGTTTCTTACGCTCACTTGGACTGCACCCCTCGGGAAGGGGCAGTGCCATTTGAAGTGTACTAGACCCCGGTGATTATCAAGAGTGAGAACTGTACTGATATTTGATTCTCTAGTGATGAGCTGCATTGATATGTGGATTCGGATGAGGATTGGTATGCTTAAGTTGTATCTCGCATCGCATGGCCTTAGTATAGTCGACATCATTCATGCCTTGCATCGCATGGCCTTGATATGGCCGATAACATTCACGCCTTGTATCGCATAGCCTTGGTACGGCTGATTGCATTCATGGACTTACCAGTATATTCTGCATTACTCCGATATTGCATTCTAAGCACGCTTATATTGCGCACACACTTTCACCACCCTCTAAGCTTTCTATAAGCTTATGCACAATTGATGCATGCAGGTGACGCTAGACCGTAACTGAGCAAGAACAGAACGTGCGGCAGAGCTTCTAGAGTTTTGTTATTATTATCATTGTATTTTCCTTTCTGCACATTGTATCTTAAAGTTTTTTTTATCATAGTGGATTTTGTGATGGAGTTTTGGTTATTGTTCGTGGGTTATGCTTATAGTTATGCTTATTACAAATTAAATTCACACTGAAAATCCTTCTTATAGGATCCCAGGATCGGAACCTGGTATATGGGTGCCGGAGCTGAGAATGGGGTACTACGAAGGCTGTTGACACCGGATTCATCGATCGAAAATTTTGTGAGCCTCGTTTCTGAGTTTGGGGCGTGCAGAAGTTGGTATCAGAGCATAACTTGGGAATAACTGAGAACAACATCACATGTCTACTATGAGCTTAGGACAACTAGGTCCCGAGTTCGAATAACGTAGCAATCTTCTGTTATAAATCCTTAACATGCGTGCCTTTAAGAGTTCTCAAGGTTGATAGGCACCTTTTTTCTTTCTTATAGGACATGCCGCCCAGGAGAGTGACCCGAGCAACTCCTTCTCTACGTCCTGCGACTCCCACTCCACCACCGGAGATTCTTACTCCCCAGACTGAGGATGTCGCTCCTCTACCCGAGACCGTTGCGGATCCGACCGTACTCGTGAGTGCCACCCAGCTACAACAGATGTTGCAAGCTATGACAACCGCCCTCCAGGGGCAGGGCAGGCACCCCACTATTACGCCAGCCCAGGCAGAGCAGCGCCCTTCTTCGAGACTTCCGTCAGCTCGATCCCCCGCGCTTCCAGGGTGAGCTAGACCTGACAGCAGCCGAGAGATGGCGCTCGAGGTGGAGAAGATTTTTTATACGATGGTATGTACGACCCAGCAGCAGGTCCGGTTAGTTATATTTCTTCTCCAGGGTGAGGCCGAGCACTAGTGGACCTCCGTTACCCATGCTGCAGGGCCTGATTTCATCTGGACATGGGAGGATTTCATAGACCAGTTTGACCAGCAGTATTTTTTCGACCACATTCGACGACAGCGTGCGGTAGAATTTGAGACTCTGGTGCTGGGGGATATGACAGTGGCTCAGTATGCGGCTCGTTTTGTGGCGCTATTGAGGTTTACGCCGTATTTGGTTGATGACGAGGAGCGGAAAGCCCACCGTTTCGAGAACGACTTATGTTACGGTCTCCAAAGCTGTGTTATTAGGCATGAGCTCTCGACTTTTGAGGCAGTAGTATGAAGGGCCTAGATTTATGAGGCTGAGTAGGCTTGCACGCAGAGTGATCGAGATCAGAGGAGAGACTAGAAGAGGCAGGCCCCCTCCGGTAGCTCCCAGCAGCATCGACGGCAGCAGAGGCACACGAGCCACCCATCCGCAAGATCACCAGCAGCACCAGCGGCACCTCCAGCGCCACCCCAGAGGCCATTTACAGGGACCTGTTTTGGATGTGGTGGGACAGGGCACCGTAGGCATGAGTGCCCTCGCCCCCAGCAGCAGCAGCAGAGAGTACCTTAGTAACCTCCACAGTAACAGCAGCAGCGACCGCAGCCACCTCTGCCGCAGAAGCCCCAGCCGAAGCCGAGATAGCATTATAGGCCGCGGCGGCGGCAGCAGCAGTAGCAGTACCCTCAGAGGGGACATGCACCTCCCCAGCCGGCTCAGACTAGGTTCTATACCACCCAGCAGGACCCTCAATCATCAGGAGGGGTCGTCGAAGGTACCCTCTTGTTTCTGCATGCGTTGCACATGTATTATTTGATTCTGGTGCATCGTATTCCTTTGTGGCCGAGGATTTCTGCCGATCAACTGGATTACCGACAGAGTCCATTAGAGAGGGGTTGACAGTGGCGACTCCCTTAGGGAAGACCGCAGTGTTGGGCTGATTTTGCTTGTCTTGCCCCATTCTAGTTTGTGATATCTTTTTGCCTGTTGATCTATTCTTGTTGCCATTGTCCGAGTTTGATGTCATCCTAGGAATGGATTGGCTTACTGATTATCACACCATATTGGATTGCTCAGCAAGGACAGTCACATTCTGTATACCCGGCATGCCGCAGTTCCAGTTTGTAATAGAGCCCAGAGGAGAGCAGATTTCTTGTTTCATGTCGTGTGCCATTGAGGAGCCCGTTGCCTTGTGTATCGACCATCTGCCGGTCGTTTACGGTTTTCTTGATGTGTTCTAGGAGATTCTGAGATTACCGCATCGCCGGTACACTGAGTTTCAGATTGAACTTGTACTTGGTACCACGCCTATCTCGAAGGCCCCGTACCGTATGGCACCGATGGAGTTGCGGGAGCTACAGTGGCAGTTAGACGAGTTACGAGAGTTAGGCTTCATCCGTCTGAGTAGTTTATCATGGGGAGTGCCGGTACTATTCGTAAGGAAAAAGGATGACTCATTGAGGCTCTTTGTGGATTACCATGAGCTCAACCGGGTCACGATCAAGAACAAGTACCCGCTCACGAGGATAGATGATTTATTTGATAAGCTAGAGGGTGCACAGTTCCTTTCAAAGATTGACCTACGTTCTGGTTATCATCAGATTTGGGTCCGAGAGGAGGACATCCTGAAGACAGCATTCAGGACGCGCTATGGTCATTTTGAATTCGAGGTCATGTCCTTCGGACTGACCAATGCTCCCGTGATCTTCATGCAGTTGATGAACGAGGTCTTTCGTCCTTATCTTAATCAGTTTGTTGTGGTCTTCATCAACAACATTTTGATATATTTGAGGATCTGTGATGACCACGAGCAACATCTAGAGATTGCATTACAGACCCTCCGTGCCCACCAATTGTATACGAAGCTAGAGAAGTATAAGTTTTTGCAAGAGGAAGTGAAGTTCCTCGGTCACGTAGTGACGAGAGAGGGTGTCGCAATGGACCCCTCGAAGATAGATATAGTGTGTCAGTGGGGTCAGCCCACGAACGCGTCTAAGATCCGCAGTTTTCTTGGTTTGGTGGGATATTATCGATGCTTTATTGAGGTATTCTCTTGTATCACAACACCGCTGACTAGGTTGACCAGGAAGGGTGCATAGTTTGTTTGGAGCGACACATGTGAGCAGGCATTTGCAGAGCTAAAGGACCGTCTGACGTTCGCTCATGTCCTCACTCTTCCCTCCGGGAGTGAAGGATTTGTTCTATTTATCGATGCTTCGCATGTAGGTTTGGGTACTGTCCTGATGTAGCACGGGAGGCCAGTGGCTTATGTGTCTCGCCAGCTTGAGGTTCATGAGCTGAACTACCCCACACATGATTTAGAGCTGGAAGCAGTCGTATTCGCACTAAAGGTGTGTATGCACTATCTCTATGGGGTTAGATTCGAGCTCTTCTCCGACCACAAGAGCTTGAAGTATCTACTCTCTTAGTCCAAGTTGAACATGAGGCAAAGACGTTGGATGGAGCTCCTAAAGGACTATGATTTTAACCTCAAGTACCACCCAAGCAAGGTAAAAGTGGTGGCGGATGCCCTCAGTCGTCAGCTACGGGGCCTGGTGGTGCATATGATGATTTAGGAGTGGAAGATGCATGAGCATGTGGCAGCATATGACTTCGAGATCGGTCTGCAGTCTTCTATCGTGCAGTTATCAAGCTTGTCGATTTAACCATCTCTTGTCATAAGGGTGATCGAGGCTCAACAGACAGATGAGTCATTGCGGAGTTATAGAGCAGAGGCGACATCTGAGAGTCCGTCAAATTGGCAGATTAGTTCTGATGGTGGACTTCGCTTCAGAGGCCGATTATGTGTCCCTAATATTCCAGAGTTGCACAGAGATCTTATAACCGAGCCATATCGATCACTGTTTTCTATTTACCCTGGCTAGACGAAGATGTACCGTGATATGAGGCGACAGTATTTTTGGGGGGATGAAGCGTCAGATAGCCAGTATTGTTGCCAAGTGTGACACATGCCAGCGTGTCAAGGCCGATTATCAGAGACCCCCTAGTCCATTACAGTAGTTGAGCGTCCCGACGTGGAAGTGGGAGCATGTGTTGACAGATTTCATTATGGGCTTTCCGAGGACTCAACGCAGTCATGATGTCATCTGGGTTGTCATGGATCGCCTGATGAATTCAACACATTTTCTCGCGATTTGTGCAACTTGGCCTTTAGACCAGCTTGCCAGATTATTCATCGAGGAGATTGTTAGACTGGACGGCGTTCCAGTTTCGATCGTTTCTGACCGAGACTCATGGTTCACGTCTCAATTTTGGAGGAGCTTTCAGAGAGCGATGGGGATTGTTTTGCAACTCAGCACCGCTTATTATCCGCAGACCGATAGGGAGACCGAGAGGGTCAACCAGATCCTTGAGGATATGCTTCGGGCTTGCGTGATTGACTTCGAGGGTAGCTGGGATGAGCATCTACGATTAGCTGAATTCGCATACAACAACAGCTATTAGGCGACCATTGGCATGGTTCCTTTTGAGACATTATATGACAGACCATGCAAATCACTGAGTTGTTAGACCGAGGTTGGGGAGCAGTATCTCCTAGGTCTTGAGCTTATGTAGAAGACATCAGAGACCATCGATATCATCAGCCAGAGGATGCACACAGCTCAGAGCCGGTAGAAGAGTTTTGTTGATTGTCGGCGTCATCCCTTAGAGTTCACCGTTGGAAATAAAGTGTATCTCAAGGTCTCTCCTATCACGCCCCAAATCCGAAAATCGGATTCACTGAAATCCTGATCGCCGAATCCGGTGCTGACAGCCTCCGTAGTACCCCATTCTTGGCTCCTAGTGTCCATATGCCAGATTCCGATCCTGGGATCCTACAAGGAGGATTTTCCAATGTATATTTAACTCATAATAAGCATAACCACAAGATTACCCAATTCACAAAGGCAACATCATCATCACATATCCATTAATATAATCATTTGATTACAATACTGAAAGGAAATACATACGTCGAAAATCAAGCTTCAGAAGAACCGATGTATGCTCCAAGCTCAACACTGCTGCAACCTAACATCACCTGCACGCATCTATCGTGCATAAGCTTATACAAAGCTTATAAGGTGGTGTAAGTGTGTGCACAAGGTAAGTGCCAAGTATTCAATACAATGCCATCATCATACAGTACCGAAAATACTGGTAATCCACAAATCGTACAATATCGGGATAAGCAGAATTACTAACAAGATCATGAATTACCAGGGTAAGCAGAAATACTGACAAGAGCAGGAATTATCAGAGTAAACAGAAATACTGGCAAGATCATAAATTATACGATAACAGAGTAAGCGGAAATACGGACAAGTCCATGAGTCAATCAATATCAGAATACGCGATATAGAACAGCTATGTAAATGAGGAGTCATAAAGAGCCAAATATCAAATGCCGAGGATGCGATGCAATATGTAATTCCTGATGAGTCCACGAATAACGTCAATCGTATCTAACCATCTAAATGCAGAAACACAGTAACCCAAAATACCATATGCCGCAGATGTAATGCAATATGCGGTGCGAATGGAATGACCATGCTGGAGTGTAAAGTCGGGATGATAGTACGTAGCATCGCAGGCTATAGGGTCCATCACAAGGGATTTCTATCCAAACCAGTCCCATACCTAAATTTGGATAGTCAGACTCAATGTGGTAAACTCCCGATCTCAGGTTAGTCGCACGCCCAACCGAAATCCTAGTCATGCGAAGTTACACGTAACAAATAGTTGCGCACCACCAGCCCGAGTGGATAGTGAATGAATGAATGAATATGTAACTCCTACTCAATAAGTCCACATATCAGTACGACTCATCTCTGGGATCATCACCGGGTTCTATTACACTCTATGCCAGTTTGTCGCCCCAATCCGAGCGCACAACTGGGTAAGTGGAAGAGACCTCACTATCCGCCTGCCAATATCGAGCTCGGCTCGTCGATAGCGGACCTATTCCTCAAGCCGATCAAACTCAACCTAGATATTGCCCCCTCACTCAAGCATGTAAGGTCACACCCCATCCCAACCGACCACGACACAGTAGGAGACGCGGCCTATTGGTATACGGCCCTCATGCACTCATATATATCCACTCGGTCTTGACGTTGGGGTGTCTCCTGACCACGGAGGTTTAGGGATTTTCACCCAGGGACATCTATGGCGCCCGTATGCTAGAACCAAACATTTTCGGTGTCCCCTCTGGCCATCCACGATATGCCTGTGGAAGCTACGGCCCTGATGTCGCTAGGGCGTATAGTAGTCATATCACAAAATGCGTGATACATGAGTCATACAATCCAGTCATACATCAATCCCACGATGTCGTGCTCTCATGTGAGATAACCTCCGCCTATCAGGGAGTCTCATATCAACCTGCCCAATGACACATGCAATGGTCAATCACATCTCATAACAAACATGCAGATGATGCGTATGAGCATGTATCATGATGCTATGCTGTCACATACTCATAATCGGTACCAATAACCGGCACCGACAATCGGCCTCGATATTGTGGACATTTAACCAACATTGCCCCTAAGGAATGACCCACATAGAGCCTAACATGCAATGGGCCCACGACCTCACACAAAGGCCTAATATTCAACATAGTAGACCTTACTCACAGGCCACATATACACAATAGGTGGGCCCTGCTAATGGGCCTCAAATACATGACATGTGGGCCCCACACATGGGTCTCGAATACATTAAATGGGTCATGCATCATGGACCTAATACATATCCCAATGGGCCTTGCCCATAGGCCACAAATACATCACAGTGGGCCTTACCCATGGGTCATGAATACATCATGATAAGCCTTGCCCATGGGCCTCAAATACATCACAATGGGCCTCGACAAATCGAAATCGACCTATACAATCGGCCTCGACAATCAGAATCGGCCTATACAATCGGCCTCGACAAATTGGAATCGGCCTCGATACTTGGCCTCGACAATCGAAATCGATCGATAATCGGAATCGGCAAATCGGTCATGTAAATCAGCAATCGGTCACGACAATCAAAATCGACCGATAATCAGAATCGGCAAATCGGTCACGTCAATCGGAACCGGTAATCGGCCATGACAATTGGAATCGATCGATAATCAGAGTCGACAAATTGGTCACATCAATCAGAATCGGCAATCGGTCACGACAATCAAAATCGACCTATAATTAGAATCGGCAAATCGGTCACGACAATCGGGATCGATCGATAATCAGAGTCGGCAAATCAGTCACGACAATCAAGATCTATCAATAATCAGAGTCGGCAAATCGGTCACGACAATCGGGATCGATCGATAATCAGAGTCGGCAAATCGGTCATGACAATCGGGATCGATCGATAATCAGAATCGGCAAATCGGTCACGACAATCGGGATCGATCGATAATCAAAGTCGGCAAATCGGTCACGACAATCGGGATCGATCGATAATCATAGTTGGCAAATCGATCACGACAATCGAGATCAGCCTAACAAAGGGCCTAAGGGAAGGTCACTGTGTAGACATTTAACCATCACTGCCCATCAATGTGAACATTCAACCAACATTGCTCCCAAGGAGTGGCCCACATAAAGCTTAACATACAGTGGGCCCACGACCTCGCAAAGGGCCTAATATACATCACCATGGGCCTCACTCAAGGGCCCCAAATACATCAAATGGGCCGAATTATATGGGCCGAAAATACGTCATAATGGGCCTTGGCACATGGGCCATAAGTTCATCACATCAGGCTTTACCCATGGGCCTCGAATGCATCACAACAGGCCTCGCCCATGAGCCTCAAATACATCACAATGGGCCACAACCCATAGACTTCAAACACATAATAGCTGGGCCCTACACATGGGCCTAATACAATCAAGCGGACTTCAAATATATCTCAATGGGTCTCAACCCATGGGCCCTGAATACATCATATTGGACCTTAACGAATGGGCCGCAAATACATCACATCGGGCCTTTCCAAATGAGCCCCAAATACATTCAACAGGCCGTACCAAATGGGCCACAACAACTACACTATTCATCCATCTATGCAGATCATTTTAGAGTATTATCCAAACAATGAATCAGATCAAAAGATCATTGGGAGCATATCACAAATAACAGTGGTAATAACAATTTCCACTGTTAAAATTTAGAGGGGCCCACCATAGTGTTTATTTTCCATCCAGTCCATTCATAAGGTCACAAAAACTTAGACTGGGGAAGAAACAAGTATCATATTAATCCAAAACTTCTGTAACCCGAAATGGGGTCTCAATGGCAGACGTTCAATACCACATGTATGGTCCATTTGATAGCTGGATCTGTATCATCTCCCGTCTCAAACCTGAGACAATCTAGCCAAATGGATGGATGGCGGGATGCAGCACTTCTATCGAGCGGTGGGTACCACAGGTGTGGCAGAACCCAAACATCACGGTGGCCCCACGTCCACACACAGATGGACGGTAGGGATACAACATACATATCATGTGGGGCTGTACCAAGCTCGCCAGACCCACATGATATTATTAATATAAAATATAT